>RDPX01000005.1:1853849-1876553 GCA_003991215.1 Morbakka virulenta | reverse complement strand
TATTCTCCCTTGGCCCAACAAATCCGAAAGTTACATAGTGTATGTACCAGCGTTGTCCCAATCGTCGTGGGAAGCTTAGGAGTGGTGACGAAGCGCTTGGAGCGCAGTTTGAAAGAGTTGGGCATCCCTGATGTCTTGGGTGGACTCCAAACATCTACCATCATTGGAACTACCAACATATTGAGGAAGGTGCTTAACCTCTAAAGCTACTGGTCGGTAGCCGGGGTTAAGTTTTCTCGTCCGGCAGGTGAATACCATCTCCCTGTGCGGGCTGTCATGCTGGACATGAACTTTGTTTATTATTTTTATAACCGTTCATGCATTTCAAGTTGACTGATTTAGTTGTAAAATATAACTGGTATCAATATAGGGCGTGTATAAACAAAACATACAGTTTGCTAAATTTAAGAATTAAATATGACTATCTAAATCTTGAATTAAACAGACTGTATATTTCGAAAATTCGAACATAGGAAAAATAAACTTGAGATCACAGAAGGAAACCAGACTATGGACATTGACTTAATAATTTTTTTGTGGTTTCGAAAAAAAGTAAAAAACAAAAATGTCATAAAAGTAAATCAGAGTATGACAAAACGAACTATCAGTGTATACTTAAAAGATACAGGGTATGACATCAGTTCTTTATTATTATCAATCTTACCTTTCTTTTCAAAATGTTTAACCTTTTTCTCGGAAGGATCTCATACTTGCAAAGAAGTTACTATTTTATCTAACGAAGTAGTTTATTCGTTTCTTTAACAGATGGCCTATGGACCCACAAACAGTTAATGCTATGTACAGTTTTAATGAGAATGGAATGAGTAAGTACGGTTCAGCATATAGTTAATTTATATGTGTAGCAAAATTTAGCAACTTGTTATGAATATGCAAGATTTGGAAAATTCGTTTCCTTTCTATGTTTCTCCTGAGGTCTGCTTAATAAGCAACAGCTATCACTTTTTCTACTCGTTCTAAACGAATTTCAGTTTAGTTTACTGAATTAGCAAGAATACAAAAGTTTGATTGACTGCAGTAAATTAAGTCTGAACTCAATAATTTAAGTTCTGGTCATATTTACTGGAATAATCCTCTTCCCTGTTATACTAAGGCAAAAGAAAGTTTTGTAGAATTCAAAAAATGTATGCTTAGAGAAGTGAGAGAATCATAGAATGATCGAAATCAACCTATTTTTTATTTTGCTACTGACCTTATGGCATACTAGACGGTAGACAGGATTTTCCTTGATTTTAAAACATTCCATTTGATACCTATGTAAACAATCGAATAACACCACTCTAAATTCATTCCTGATTGAGCATGTGCTTATGGTATGGATCAGGTTCAATTCTTTTTGTCATTGCCTCCCTCCCATTCACAAAGGTATTAAAAGTATATTAGTAAATTTTAGTTCCATACCTCCCTGATATAAAAAGTTTAACCTAAACAATTATTGAGTGAAAAATTAGTTCTTGTTTCGTTTATTTGACCCATAATCTGACCCTTTACACCAGTACTTGAAGCCACGCTGAAAGCCATTTGGCACAAACATTACGTTTCTGCAGGATGTTTGCTCTTGGAAAGTAACTCAACGATGATAGGTGAAGAAGAGATAACTCTTACTGTTATTTTTCAATATATGTAGTATTAAACACGCAGCATAAGTAATATAACTAGTGTATAAATCTTTTGCGATGTGTGTCATGTTTTGGGTTAGAATTATGCTAACATTATTCAAAGTGACCAATTAACGTCAAACTAAGAGATTGACCGATAAATGGTACTTCTGCTTAGAAGACACAATTATAGCAGCTCTGTCAAAAATACATACGTCGCTTCATCTTTTTTAGCAATTTCAATTCATTATGGACAAGAAAAGAAATGGTAGCAGCAGCATTTTTATACAGGGCTACACAGCGTATATATATAAACGAAATATTCACTGGATTTTAGGACCTTATTGGAATAATCCAAAATTCTCATAATTAATGTTTGCAGAAACAAAGTTTGACTCAGTTAAATATCATAATATTTTCATACAAACAAAAACTGCATTTTGTATGTAAAATGTATTTTGTACTGAACTGGATCCAAGGCAGAAGAATGATTTTCGTACTCATCTGCTCTACAAACTGAACTATGGCTACAAAATTCTCAATCTAAACTCAATCCAAAGCAGAGAAATGACTTATGTTCCCACCTGCTCTACAAACTGAACTATAACTCCAATATTCTCAATCTGAACTCGGTCCAAAGCTGCGTCTATGACTTTCAAAGTCATTTGATCGAATGACCCATTTTCTCAACCATATTATGACTGTGACTTTAAGTTTCAAACGATTCAGCTATTATTACCAAGAGGTACCTATTTTTAGATACAGCATTCGAATATACACTTGCTTGAGACCATACGTACTTTTTCACTTATTTTTTTAATATTTATTCCATATCATCTTTTAATAATTTTAATAATACTTTGTATTTGCAGTCATACCAGCTGGAATTCTGCAACCACCTTTTTTTCATGGACAGGATGTTTCTATGTAAGTTGGATATCCTTGAAAGTTTTGGGGACTGTAAAAAGCTATTTGATAACGTATTCTGTGCCAATTTAGACCCTCTGAAATATTTTTATGTAGGTTACGCATTTACTATTTCAAAGTTTGAAAAATAAATCATAAAATACTTTAAGAATACATCGTGAAGAGAGCACACTCCATAATAATCTATTTAATTAAGAAAGAAGGTAAGGAACAATATTTAATGTCTTTTTAATTCTCACTCAGTTAGCATATGACCTGTCACGCATATTATGCACAGAGAGAAATAAGTGAAATGTGTAGCATCAATTAACATTTTCATTTGTGTAAACGAAGATAAATGATGAGAGTTTCGTCCAACAACTCATCCCGGATATAATTTTTTTCAAATTTAAATAAACCAATTTTAAACAACCTGTCCTTATAGTAATAAAAAGTATATCCTAGTAAGAAAAGACAATCTAACAACGATTACAAAAACCAATTGTGTGCATGAAGTAGACCTGTGATAAAAAGAGCTCAGTGTTAGGGGAAATACTGCAAAAATCACCAAAGACAAGATATTACATCCTAGTGTGAAACCTAGATTGAGCGATCCGTGCGGCAATATGGCCACCAGACAACGTTTTTTATCCCAATCCAACCCCACGTGAAAACTCATAAATAAAACTTGATATTAAAAGCTTTTCAAACCAAAAAGATGTGAACATGCCCATCACGTTAATGACAAAAGGAAGAAAGAATTATGCATAGCAATCTAGATAGATATACAAAATTACAGCGTACACAGGCAATCAAAGTTGAATAACCGTGGACTGCTGGTATTCATTGAAAACTTGAGATATTAGCTCATTACTTGCCAAGTCAAATTGGGGAGAAGTTAATTAGATGTCTCGAGATAATTTTATGTGGATGGTGTTTTACATACACTTTTTGGGCGTCTTGAATAATTAAACGGTTGATACGAGCTTTTGCCGAATTCTTCAACAATGACAGTAAACCTGTAAATAATTCACCAACAAGAGCGAAAAAAAATATCTGATGAGGGCTGTTGCTATGCACGAGGGACATCGTCACAATGTTGAAAGAAAATAAATTTGTTTTATACAGTCCTAGTGTTAATCAAGAAAGGTAGCATGCTGCCCATGGAATTGTACTTTTATTTCAAGATGAGCAGGATATATTTCATGGTAGCTGTTCCCAAGCTGGCATTGTCATTTATTGTGCATAGATCATCAATAAATCTCTTAGAAGAATGGAAGTATCAGACTTTTACTTTGTTGATTTTAGTAAGATATTAATTTATTTGCTCTTGTATAAGTATAAAAATAGATCTGCCCAAAATAGAACAGGGTCAAGATTCATGGGGAAATTTAATATTTTAACGGATGACAGTATTACCGACTTCAAGGAAAGAAATTTCGATTAAGTGTTGAAAGGAAAATTTTAAGTGTGTGCTTCGTAAATACAACTTTGTTCTTCTTTTATTTCTCAAGAGAACAGACCAAGATAATGTTAGACAGATGCTTTTTATGTCACCTCTTACAAATACGAAGTCAAATATTTTGTTGAGGCAGTTTTGTGTCAAGAGTGCTGAAATCATATGCTAAAATGCTGTTTTCTCGATCCTTCCATGGATTTTGTGTCCGTGTGTATTTAAAAAAAATAAGTATAAATAAGTATATAAAGTATATAAGTTTTAATATGTTAACCAAACCTTTGCATTGTTTGGAAGCAATTATAAATCTGATTTAATGCAGTTTTGGTATCCAGTACAAAAGAATTTTTTTCCTTTCCTAATTTACTGGTAGATTTAACTTTTCATCATACTCGACATTATCTTCAATAATCTAGAAAGAAGATTTTTCAGTAGTTAATGTATGCTCCACTCAGTCCTCCTCTTAGTCCGATCTCCTTCAAGATTTTTTCAACATAACACTTCCCCATACGATTACGATGTTGTTGACAGTCTTATCGATAAGTACAAGAACAAATTTATTATATTTACTATGAAGACGTTTCAAGTATTCGATTATGCTTGAGTCTTTAAGAGCAGGCTTAATTTTATGAGATTTAAGACATTTCTTCAGACAAGGTATTCGCTGGTCAAGTTTGGCAGGGCATGTTTATTTCCACTGTAGTTTCAACTGTGTTTCATCACTGCCATAAGTGATTCAAACAATAAAGGTGTCCAGCCATTTTTCAATTACATCCAGCATTTCTTCCAGTTTATACTTCGCTCTTCCCTAAAGTTCAGTACATTGTTAAGCAGCTTTCTTAAAACTTTTACATAAAATCATCTTCTTTACTTAAATTCATTTTACCACTGACTGATATTTGACATATGGCTTATATGTATAAAGTGAGTGATATATACTAGTACTTAGTACTAGTCCAGTTAAGGCGGTTAGGAGAAAGCGAAACAATAGCGTAGGCTCCTTTAGGTATCTAAGTATATAAGTACATAGAGCAAATGAAGTTAACACCTGTTTTATTAGCAGGTATAAGGAAATACAAATATGAGCTGTATTAAACTTAAGAAGAAAAGAAACAACTTTCATATAGCTGGTATACTTCTTTTTCTTAACATATTTCTTTGCAAACAAAAAGTTATTTAGAAGAAGGAATGCAAGTTACTTTGCACAGGAGTCGCTGGTTCCTTCTGAAAGGCTTATATAAAAATGTACATACAATATGACAAAAGCAGTAAGTAGTTGCAGGCATGTTAAGCTTGTGTTTATTGTATTATGCTATTTAAGGAGCATTTGACCTCATCAGAGATAAATTATCAGAGAGTAATCCTGGCAAACAATGTTTTCAATTTTTTTAGAAGAGCATGGGTAGTACTTTTCTTTTAATCAATTTCAGACTAAACTGGTGCTTATCTGGACCTTAATTATTCCATTTTTCTTGACCTTTTTATCATACTTAAAACACTTAATGAACACTTCACAAAACGTTAAATTACCTACCTCATTTCTTACAGATTAAGAAAACATGTAATTCCCTTATAATCATCAAGGGTTCAGATTTTGTAATATAATGGGAGGGTAAAATACACTGTTGTAAAGTTACTCATCAAATGAATTCTTACAAATCGAATATTACTGACTCCACCCTCCATTATTCCCAGTTAATTTCAATAATTTTAAAGATAGAAAATAAGTCTTGAGACTATTCTTACGCTTTCCTTATCTGTGGGTTAAATTTAACCTTCCAATGCTTGTGGAGCCTCAACGTATAAAACAATTCGTGTAGTAAAGGGTGTGATGGAAGCCAATGGTACCAAATATTTTCCAATTTCGTTCGCTCTTCTAGTTTGGTTTAGTTACGTTTTATGAGGGCCTATCACCAGACGTTTTAACGTACTTAGCCTATTTTTTCTTTAAGCTGGGCTGCTTTCTTGCCTAACACTATCGAGATTTTCTCAAACCCATACCATTTTCAGTTTCTGATCAATATTTTTCTTTTTTAGGGTATACTTCAAGGCTTGATTGTTCAATGTTTGCTTTACTCATGTCCCACCCTAACCCCTGCCTCGTATTCTGTCTTGCCTTGGTAACAAATACAGGCTCTCTCGCTCAATAAATACCGCTTTGATTAAGGTAGCAGAAATTAGGCTTCTAGCTCTAATGTTTGTTTCTTTCAGACCAACATACATCCTCACTAAATGCTCCCGATTTGAAAGTTATGTGGCAGAAACGGCCAGCCTTACCTGGAAGGGGAATTCAACACAGACTAGCTTTATGTGAATTAAATTCTAAATCCTCAAAGAATACAAGAAGTTTATTTTCATTGTATTTGTTTTTTAGGGCAATGCAGTACGGGGCATTAGGGTCAATTTTGGGTCACGAACTTACCCACGGCTTTGACAATACAGGTATGTATTTATGTATGATGCACAAAAATATCAGCTGAGACATTGACGTACAATAATATATATATATATATATATATATCAATTGTTTGGCATATCAATTGTTTGGTCTGGATATCAGTCCTTAGACTCATAAATATGTAATAAAAACTTGTTTTATAGAATCATTTCAAAACCATTTCTCATTTCTTATTCAATTCTTTCTTGATATGGATGAGTTGTTTCCAGTTTTTGGTACAAATATAGTTGCCATATTTCTGAAATGTTCGTAAATGGTGTTACAGGTTTCATAGTCGCCCAGTCTCCCTTTCATTGCTAAGGTGTAACTTGACAACGAAGTACTGTTCGTATACCTTTCGTTAGTACCGTAATTATTCGATTTACCGCACCCTACTCGAATAAGCGCACCCCTCGAATAAGTGCACCCTTCAGAACCCCAAAAAGTTAATACGCGCATTCCCTCAAATTAAGCGCACTCTCTTTGGCAAATTTCCTTTTCAACAACCGCACCTTTTTTTTAAAGTAAAAAATTGAAGGTCAAGAATAAAAGCACTAAAAACATATATTTTACTGAGAATATTCTCTTATGTTTTTAACATCATGTGCTTAAATCACAATGTTCATATGTTTACAGATATCTTTGTATTTGTCAATTTCACTTTTGAACTTCAAGAATGTCGACGTTTACATTTTAGACATTTGGTGCATTGAAAGTTTACTTCGTACTGTTTGTACTTATAAAAATAATTTTGACATTTAGTGCTTTATAAGTTGACTGACTTTTTTAATAAGCGCATTCCCACAAATACGCGGACCGCCTGAATGAGCGCGCCCTTTAGAATCCTCAGAATTTTTTAAGCCCACCGTGCGCTTAATCAAATAATTACGGAAAATTGATTTTTGTGGTTGGTTTCTTCTTCTAAATCTTCCTTTGTTGAAATGATACGCGACGTTTGGGAAAATTCAGTGCTGTCAAGACAGATTGGTGAAAAAACAACTTATGTTTGGAATGTATGCTCAGATAGACAATGATTTTTATGCTTATAAACCATGCAAGGTCTGAAGCGACATTAATTTAGGAAACAGTGAAGGAAAGGCAGGAAGAAGTAGTAAAGGGAGAAAAAATAAGAATTTTCATGTGGCTTTCTTGCATCAACTTTCAATCGGGTATCCGTTTTTCAAACTAGTAAACTTTCCAGTACATTTGTTTGATAAACAACTACATCCATTTTATCGCCTTACCGGGGTGCCACCTCAAAGAGATCGGCTGTCACAGTCCTCCAAACTTGTCTGTCCAATGCCAGTTAAGCACATTCGTTGGTGTTTTTCTTCACATGTTTTTCTTCACATTCGTGGTCCTTTTTCTTCCTCTTCCTCGCTTACCCTCAATAGTGCCTTCCATCATCACTTTTTGAAGGGAATTGTGCCACCTTATGTGCCAATAGAATGTTATTTTTCTTCTTTTTATTGTATCTAGTAGGGTTATTTTGCTTCCAAGTACCAATTATTAAAGGTGCATTTCCGGTCTTTATGGACATACATATATATTTAGAGAGAAAGATTACGATAAATAAACCCTGGTGTTACTCAATTTTCACAAAGCTAGCTTCAGACCTTATCTGGACATTACCATTATTGCATCTATTTTTATAAATGAAACGAAACAATCTAAACCACATCTAGTTGAGAACATTATTGGATGACTTGATTACAATGCTTTATCTTTTTGCAATGTCCTTTACCCATTTGTCCTTGTCGGAGTTATATCTTGATTGAGGTCACCCGGCAATGACCTACTGTTCACCGCTGGTTTATCCCAATGCTGTTGACTCTGCATGTAAGTTTTTGTAAGGTTGTATTTCTTTTACTAACATATCCATTTGGGCAATCTTACTTCTTTTATAATGTAAAAGCATTAATGTCAACAGTAAATTTTTTTGTCTCAAATTCTCCTCTCTTTATTCCCTTACAATAAGTAACTTTACACCTTGTTTGGATATGTCCTTCCAAAATTAGTCATTGAATGTTACAAAGATTATAAAAACTGAGAATAAAGTAATCTTATAAAAAGAAACCATGGCTTTATTGCTAATGGGTGCCTTTGTGTATGCAGGGTCTGTGACAAAAGGAATCTATCAGCTGTCTAAAGAGTAAATGATTGACGAGTGCTTTCTAAATGTCTTTTTGAGGAATTTAATCTAATTCTAGAAAAATGATGAAAATTAAAATTTTTAATTTTTTAGGATTTTATCCTTATTTATTTTAGAGTAAATCGTAATAATTTTCTTCAAGTTTGCAAAAACGATGTTTTAAATATGCTCTATAATAATGACCATGAAAGTCATACGCTCTTTGTCCCATATATTTTGCATAGTTTTCTGCATATGTCTATCATTATAGTTCAATCGAAGTTAACTTTACAAAGCTTTACCTTAATTGTAATGACTTTTTCATTCAGTTGTTAATCTGAAAAGCACACAAAATATGTTTTTCCTTTTCTGTCAATTTCTTACTCCAAGTATTTGTGCCTGCTGTTATTTTTGTCTATTGGATCACCTTTCCTAGGCAATTCTAAAGGTCAAGGTTCCCAAAACTGGAGTAGTGAGCAGACATTAAATGATACATCGTAAATGTGCATATGTTTAAATTATTATTTCAGGAAGAAAATTTAACAAACACGGAGAACTGAGAAAGCAATGGTGGACAAATACATCCCTTGAAGGGTTTGTTCATCGTTCAAAATGCATGGAGGATCAATATTCACAGTATAAAGTCCGAGGAAAATACAAGGTGGGGCCAGCTAGTATTAATTTATATCAATAGCATAAGGTTCAAAGTCTATAAGATGTCTCCGTGTATAGTGCAAAGCTTGTCTCCTTTATTTTCTTGTTGACTGATCCCATCCGGACACAAACAGTATGACTGTAGATGTGAAAACATGATAACATAATTTCCAGCGAAAAAAGGTAACACTTCAGGCCATGCAGCTTTGCTTTTGGACATGCTGCTTTTTATTGCTGATTTTAGAGGGCTCCAATTCCAACCTAAAATTACAAAAAATTAAGCCGTGGCTTAATGATTAGTGCAACTGCACCGTAGTCAAGAGGTTCCAGGTTCGACTTCCCCAGCAGGCATCTTTGGAACTTCACAACAACAAAAAGCCATTAGTTGGCGTCAGGAAGGGCATACAGCCAAGAACTTTCTTACTGCCAAATGTGGCCACATGGCTTGAGTAGGAAGCGTATGTGAGGGTGATTATTCTGTAATCACCCTGTCAATTACACACTGTAAATTGTAAATTCGTAGCAATTCATTTCATAAAAAAATCGTAGGGTAAATTTTTAACCAATCAGAATACAGTATTTTTTAAACAATTCATATGATTGGTTTCAATAAATCTGTTGTATTTTATTGTTGAAAGAACAGGAGTATTGGCGTTATTTTTCACTGATTTGATATTTTTAACTTAAATGACAATTTTGTCATTTAAGTTTGTAATTAACTAGGAATAACGTGTTTTAGCCCTCACTTCGGTCGGGCAATTTTGAAATTGTAGAAATGAAACTCGGGTTATTAATTCCAAATCACCCTCAAAACCATGTTATTACTATCACAAAAATGAGCAATAGAGTCTGGTGCTATTTGTTTTACTGTAACAGTATTCTTATGGAAAAGCAAACAGGCTTGAAAAATTAATTAAATTAATTTATTGTTTTGGTATTTTTTACAGATAAATGGGAAATTAACTTTAGGTGAAAACATCGCAGATAATGGAGGATTTAAAACCTCACTACGGGTATGTGAAAAAGACCTTGTTAAATTTGCTGAATTATTCTTGGTAGTCACTTAATTTATTTCTTCACTGGTTCATGGTTGCTTGGAATGGTCAACAGACTGCTGCGGTTTAATGTTTACATCAGATTTTTTTAATTAAAATGGATAACATTAAATTTTCTGCTTTTCTATTTTTTAAACTCTATTCTTATATTCATCTTTGTAATATCTTTTTCAAATTTTCCTACCATATTTCCTTTTTTCTTGTTTCTTAAACCAGCAGGTGTATCTTTTCTTCTCTTTACTTCTTATTCTTTTCCCTTTCCTTCTTCTTTTACCTCATGTAGACATCTCTGTTATCAAACTTTAAATGCACTTTATTCAGTAACATATATCTGAAACATACTATGTTTCAAATGACCTGGCAGTGAATCAATAATTTTGCAGACCAAGTCACATCCCATAGGAAAATTGTATCAGATTGTTGAGGAGAGTTATTTAAGCTAGATAAAAGACATATCTGACTGTTATACTTTCAAATCAAATTTCAATACAGGGATAATAGTCCAATTAAAAGCAAAAGAACATTTGGCAAATTTGGGCTTTCGCGTGCCTAACGTCCATCGTAGCAGATAGACAAGCTATTGAAACACTCCCTGCGGTAGAAAACACTAAAGGATTAGTAACTGTGAAAAATGCTAGTGATTATGGAAAACGTGGGTTGTGTTTAAGCAATTGTATCCTCTTATACAATTTTCAGATTGAAATTTTTAATGATACTACAAAGTGTTTGATTGATGCTAATACCTTTGTTGTCTTATGGCTGCAGCTATCCTTTTCTTCCTTCGGTCTTGTTCCATCGCTAGGACAGGTCGGCCGCTCGACACAGTCTTCTCCACTTTCCACGCTCCTTGTAGTCCTCCGGATCCACGCCAACTTGCCTCATGTTTTCCTTAATAGCAACATTCCATCTCAGTTTCTGCCTTACTCTACTTCTTCTTCCTTGAAATGCCGCCTGAAACGCTTGTTTGATGGGACTGTCTTGGTTTTTCCTCTAGTCTACTCTAGTAGCTCTGGTCCTTTGTAAATCTGCTGAATTAAAATCAAGCTAAAAAATAGTGTATTTTTATTTCCTACTGGTGTTTATTAATTAAAGTCTAGTGTGCTAATTTCCACATTCTAGCATCAGTGTGATTCAGTTATGCTTACCCCCCACCCCAATTTTGCTTTGTACTACAAATATGTCTTATGTAGTAGTCCGGATTTTTACACAATGGCACTTTAGGGAGCTTATAGATTTTGCAAATGTGTTCATGGTACCTTGTAGTTTATCTATTGTTAATTTAATATAGCACTTGATAACGAGCGTTTAGAATATCTTTTCGCTCATGGTTTTGCTAAATAGGATAAAATAATTAATTAACTGAAATTAATGTTAAATAAATTAAACATAAATTAAATGAAATTAATGTAAACTAAATTAAACATAAAGTAAATGAAATTAATGTTAAATAAATGAAAATAAATTAAATGAAATTAATGTTAAGTAAATGAAACATAAATTAAATGAAATTAATGTTAAATAAATTAAGTATAAATTAAATGAAATTAATGTAAATAAATTAAACATAAAGTAAATGAAATTAATGTTAAATAAATGAAACATAAATTGTATGAAATTAATGTTAAATAAATGAAAAATAAATTAAATGAAATTAATGTTAAATAAATGAAACATAAATTAAATGAAATTAATGTTAAATAAATGAAATATAAATTAAATGAAATTAATGTTAAATAAATTAAACATAAATTGTATGAAATTAATGTTAAATAAATGAAACATAAATTAAATGAAATTAATGTTAAATAAATGAAACATAAATTAAATGAAATTAATGTTAAATAAATGAAACAAAAATTAAATGAAATTAATGTTAAATAAATTAAGCATAAATTAAATGAAATTAATGTTAACTAAATTAAACATAAAGTAAATGAAATTAAAAGAAGACAGCAATTACATCGAACCATTATGTTTTTTGAGTGCACTATAATCAAGCATCCACTGGATTTTCCTGTGACTATTCAACGAAAGTTTTAATGTATACTTATCACATGGTATATCATTAACTTTTTGTCTTGGTTCTACTTATTACTGATTACTCAAAATTGACTAATTTTAAAAATTTGAAAATATCTCTTAAAGGCTTACCATAACTGGCTTAAAGAAGATGGAAAAGATTTGACACTTCCTGGCTTGAACTTTACATCGGATCAGTTATTCCACCTTGCTTTTGCTCAGGTAAGAAACGTGTTCATATATTTTACAGATGTCATATCATTTTGATTTAGTTTTTTATTATTAAATCATCTAATTTTTAATTAATTCATTTTTAAAACATATGTCGTTACAATATTTAAAAAAGTCAGTTCATAGTCTAGCTCTGTTTAAATTTAAAAGAATTGAACAAAATTAGGCATGATGTAAATACTACATGTTCAGTAAAACCAGCCTCAAAATTGAGATTTTCTGTTCTATCTGCATTTGGCTTCAGCGCCATAAAATCGGCATTATGAAGCTTGAAATGGATAATTGTGTGCTCTTTTGAAAGCTGTTTCAGTTTCTTCTTGACCTGCGCGCATAAGAAGTGGTTATAGGTGTATCCACTTAACAGAAGACCTATTTTGAGCTGCTTTTGTTTTTAACATTAGCAAAATTACCATAATTTACTCTTATTGTGGTTTTTACCATCATCATCCATGTTTTCACATTTTGAATATCGTTGGCGATTAAATCTAACTTGTCTTCTCTTTTAAACCAGGCATATTGTAGCAATAGCAGACCAAATGAGCAGTACCTGGCAACATTAAATGATCGTCATGCCGAAGAAGAATTTAGGTATTGCATTGTACCACTCTTCTATCCCATTTGTATTTTTTACTAGCTATATTTACTATTTTTTAAAATGCTATTCTTAGAGGTTTTACTATAATGGAGGTTTCATTTTGTGAATGGTGTATCGAGAACTGTTATATTGCCTAGCCTTTGCCAGTCACCCTTTTACGCCGCAGTTAAATTGCTCTTTGGATGATATATAGAGTATATAAATAGTATATATGCAGTATACATATAGTTTATATATACATGTAAATAAAAAGTATATTATCCCTATAATATGTAAATGATCGTTTAAATAGGGAAACTGACAATTGCATATTTTGTGGTTCTGAATTTTTAAACTGCAGAGCACTACCTTTTGATAAACTGCTTTCTTGCAACTAAACCTACCTGTAACGTTTGTTCAAAATCTCTGTAAAACCTGATAGGACAAATGATTTTTCACACATGTATTTCTATATCAACAAATCTACGAGTTTACCTTATTTCATATTTAGGTTAACAATAAATCTTACAATATGATATCCTCTTAAACGAACCAAGAACCTTAATTTTTATCTTATCGCTATACCATTTTTTTATTCAGAAAGACTAAGATCTATCCTCGTATACCATAAATTCTCCTTAACTGATCTAATCTATATAATATTATACCAATGCTTTGATTTCAGTAGAAAGCTGCTGCATTGTTTTCTCACGTTTAAAATGATGAGATTTTGTTGCCTGAGGCTTCGTTTACCTTGCATTAATAATGTCTCCAGTTTGCTTGTGTATAATGTTCCTGATGGCTTTGATTGTTTGTTTTAGGGAAAAATGGTTTTAATTAGTGTTTACAGAGCATTTTACATTGAATTCTATAAAGATTTCTTCTGCAAAGTTGACTGATGTGGCATAATTAACAACATTGTACAAAAAAAAACTTTTTACCATGTGGGAGGAGCTTGAAGAAAGTAGAGTGTTTCAGACCATTTTACGTCATCAAAAGCAGAAATGTATTTCTCATCACACATGAATGGTTGCAAAAAGAGAAGGCCAAACGATATTGGTAAAACTAAAAAAAATGATTTCAGTAGTGTCAGTTTTCTTCCCAGGTGGCAGCTAACAACTGATTTTTTATTAAGAAATTATTTAGTCTCCCCCCCCCTCCCACTTCCAGCTAAGATCGAAGATTTTCCCAGAACCCTGCAGTAGATGACGACCCACCCAATGCTGGTGATACCTGAAAAGAGGTTCCATAACTTAAGACTGGATTTCATCCCATGGATTTCAAGTTCACAATCAATAAGTCTGACAGGAGCACTAAAACAATTGCTTGTCAGATTTTAGCTCAAAGATCTATAAATTATATAATAAATTATGAATGCCTGACAAACTAATGTAGATACTGATAAACGTTGAACTCATGTAACCCTTATGATTGGCGAAGTAGGTACAATATATCAGAGCATAGACCAAAACCATCATCTTGAACAAGAGTAACAAAAACATTGAGTCTACTGTCTTTTTCTAGTTTTATCAGTCTTAAATACCTTTAATCTATGTAGGCTGATTGCGATATTTGTTTCCATTCAAGCAATTTTATCTAAAATTAGAAATTTCTGTTTCATGTTTTAGGGTAATTGGTACACTTTCAAATTCAAAAGAATTTGCTGCAGCGTACAACTGTAAACCGGGGACCAGAATGAATCCAGAAAAGAAATGCTATATTTGGGTTGATGATGATGAGGTTATCCACAGTAATCGCTTTGACAGTAGCTAAAATAGTCACGCTTGTGAATTTTATGGTAACATTTTATTACCGTGCTAAATTGAGGTAATGAAAGGGTATTGAATGGTACTGGTACCAACTATGATTCTACTAATGTTGCATTGTTGGGAAACTTACAAGTTATATAGTAGGGCTCAACACAAAAATATCTGAATAACGTAAAAAATGCCTGTCACTTGAATGCTCAAACTTTGTACTTTTACGCTCCAAGGCCATTTATTTCGAATTTTGGGAACACTTTTTACTCTGCTGGCATTGGTTGTGAATAATTTTATTTTTGCATGAGAATTTGTAATAGTGAAGATGTTATTACCTGGCGTTGTAAATTGATATAAGCGAGCACGTGATAGTTTGAAATGTGTTTTTTGACATTATTCTTGAAAGTAAACTTCTCTGCGCGATATACTTCTTTTGTAAAGCTGTAAAAACATGAAGACGTTCGTAACTTATTGTTGAATTTGATAATGTGCTAATTCCAGCTGATATCAAAAGAAGAAATTTTGTGTTTGGATAAACTGATTCTTTTTTTTTTGCTGGTTATTACATGAAGTATAACCGAAGCTCTTCTGAACTGCGTGCCGTTGATTACAAAGAAGAACCAGAGGAAAATAAATATCAACATTTTCCTCAGGTGTAAAAAATACATTCAAGTACTTTTAAAAAATTACTTTTGCTTTCTTAATGTTTTTAATACTAAGTGAAGTTAGCATAACAATCAATATAATATAATCAATATAATAACTTTTCTGCGAGTCCAAGGGAAAGTTTCGCAAGCTTGGAAGGATCTTTGAAATTGTTATTTTTAAGTACCATCCAAAAATAGAATTGATAAAACTAGACTTTCTGTCTTCAGAAAATAAAGAAATTTTCCATTTCTACGTCATTGACATTCTTTTCAATTTATCAGCTGTAATTCTATCCACTGTGACACATATTTTACGATTTGAGAGCAAGAACAAAAAATTCCAAAAACCCTTCCAGAAATCTTATGACCAGAAAACCTTTCAAAACATCTAGCATTCTACACCTGACCAAATTCCTCAGAAATATTCAAAGCTATAACACTTTCTTTACCAAATATATCAGTAAATTTATGGATACGTCCTGTGATTACAGTCAAAAGCTCACTGGAGGGGTAAAATCCTTTACATTGGTACTGAACTTCAACAAAAAGACCTAACTTCTGCATGAATTTCATCAATACATTGTTGAAAAGTCGTTTAAAGAACGTATTAATGACAGGATGAAGACTGTCATGTCGACAACTTTCCCGGAAGGTAAAAAACAAGACTCCGATGAAGATCAAAATATTTGGACAGCATGGAAAATAGCCAAGAAGCACTCTATTCCAAAATAAGAAGGGCAATTGTATCTAGCCCAAAAGCTTTAGATTTATCAAGCTCACAGATAACTTTTCCAACTAACCTTGGATTTGTTATTGACTTCAAATGTGAGAATATGACAAGCTTTTCATCTTGTTGGGGTTTTGGTAAGAAATTGAGGCAGTAAAAGATATTTTTCCAAGAGCAAGAGCAAAAAACCAGATGTTCTAATTCAATCTTGGAAATCAGCTATTCTTAGTTTCACTTCTCACGTCAAACTAATTGCAAAAAAATCCTTTCATTGCTCCTCCAATGTAATGTAATGTAATGATGGTTACTAATTAGAAAGCAGTTTGCTCCAACTGTTTATTGCTTTGGAGACAACTCGTCTGGTGAAAATCCTTTATCTATTGTTTCTTCGCTATTTTTCCCAACGTGTGTTACACAAAATGAAATTTTAGACATAATAGTCAAGCTAGCTATATCAATTAACCTGAAAAAATTAGAGCAAACGACTTTTACAAGATGATGTGTGATGAGGGGATTGAACGTTGATACAAGCAATCAGAAGCAATGCTGTTTACATTCCGCCTGCTGACTAGAACTCTAAAGACTTCATTTAAATTACAAGAGACTGACACCGTAAAAGGTCCTTTAGGTCCTCCAGCTAGCATCGTTCTCTCCACTTCCACCGTTCTTTGCCACGTTCTTTTTTGGTGGCCTCTTTCCGTCCTTCCTTTAGGTGTCCACCAGAGGACCACAGCACAGTCATCCTGTTGATCCTTCCTCAGTACATTCCCAATCATGTTCCTTCTCCTTTATCTCACCTCTTCACTAATCCTCACTGTCACTGTCATCCCAAGAACTGTCTCGTTTGAGAGGTGCTGCTGCCATCGTACCTTGAAGATTCTTCGAAGACACCTGTTTTGCAAGATGTATAGTTTTTCTTCCTCAACCTTTGTCAGTTTCCGGGTCTCTCATTTATACAGCAATACTAACATTACAAGGCTCTTGAAAAGGGAGACTTTAGTTTTTCTACTGATGTTCCCGGCTTCCCAGTTGTTTGATAGCAGCTGGAACTGAGCGCTGGTCAAGGTTATTCTTCTTCTGACATCCGTTGTTCTCCCCCCGTCCTTCTTCACATTGTCTCCTAGATATGTAAAGCTCTCAAAGCTCTCTAAACTCTCCACTTCTTTCCTTCGAAGCTTCAACTTCTCACTCCTGCTTTTAGCTTTCATCACTTTTCATTTCTTGTCGTTCAGTTTCAGTCCAACTTTAGAAGCATTTTCTTCGAGGGTTAATGTCTTCTGTTGTAGGTGGTTCATGGCCGATAAAAGAAGCACAAGCTCATCTGTAAAATCAAGGTCTCTCAGTATTGTTGTAAAGTCGCATCTGATTCCAGTTCTCTCGCTATCTGTTGTTCTTCGCATTACCCAGTCAATCATGAGGAGGAAAAGTAACTCTGATATGCAGAAGCCCAGTTTTACCTCGGTAATCACTGAAAACCACTCTGTTGTTTCACTTTTATCAATGACTGAGCACTGACAATCCTCATAAAGGGTCTTGACCAACTGGACCAGTTTAGTGGGATTCCATATTGATCCATAGTGATTCAAAGGCTGTCTCTGTTAATAAAATCAAAGGCCTTTTCGAAGTCGACAAAGTGGATATACAAAGTAGCATTTTATTAGTTGACTTGCTCCAAGATATTGCTAAAGATTTATATCTGATCCATAGTTCCTCTGCCTATTCCATAGCTGGTGTGTTCTTTCCGGAGTAATGAATTTACTCCTAACTGTTTCCTGTTGAACAGTATCCTGCTGAGCAGCTTACTCGCCACTGGCAGCAATCTAACTCCAATTTCCACATTCCTGTAGGTTGCCTTTCTTTGTAATTTCCATATAAGTCCTTTTGTCTAAAGTGTAGGAACTACTTCTTTCTCCCACCAAATAAAAAAAAAGGTTCAATACTTGTCAGTTGTAGGTTTGCTTTAAAGCATCTCTGGAGAAATCTTGTCTGCTTTAGGGGCCTTTCCATTGTCAAGGGCTTTCAGTGCAGTTTTTATCTCATGCAAAGCTGATGCTTCCGTTGAGATACCAAGTTCTTCTTCATCTCTTACTTATTTTTGTGGTGGTTCGTCTGGTGCGTCTCAGTTGAGCACTTCCTGAAAATGCTCCTTTTATCTTTCTTTCTTGGCTTCTTTGTTCTTCAGCATCTTTCTGTCCTTGTTTTTACCGCATCTGTTTGCTTTGTGTTGTGTCCTGTCAGCTGATCACCATGCTGTTTAATTGTTGTTGTCGCCCGTTCTCTAACGCTGTCTATACTCTCTGTGCTTTCTCGGTCAACCATCTCCTTTTGCCTTTCCTCGCATTTCTCTTTACTTTTCTTTTCTTTCTTTCTGCATCCTTCCTACATTTTGTTCTTGATCCTCTCTGAATGGGTACTGCAAATCCTGGTCTTAATTTCGTTCCTCTCATCTATCAGCTTCCATCTGTTATCACTAATCCACGATTTGCTTTTCCCTTTCCTGAATCCAAGCACTTCCTATTCAACTTTGACGTAGACACTTCTCTATTGTTCCCACACCTCTTCTATAACTTCAGTCTCAGTTCTGATCATTTCCAGTTTACTACCCACTGTCTCGTAGTACCACCTCTTGGTTTCTTCATTCTTCAGTCGGAAAAGGTCGATAATTGGCTTGACATTGTTCTTCTTTCTGTGTGACAGAAGGCAGAGCATGATGTTGGTTCTCACTAGGTAGCGGTCACTGTTGATGCTCCTCTTTGTGCCCTAAAATCCAGTACAGATTATCTCCACTTCCCTCTAATCTAGACATGGTCAATCTGATTCCTCACTCTCCCCTATGTCTTTGTATGGAAATAATGTTCCTGTTACCATAGGCCCAAATCCGTCCACTGTTTCCTGGAGCTCAAGACAGAACTGCTCTTTCTCGGCATTCTCCTTCTCGTTGTGAGGGACATTGACTTGTATGATGCTCATTCTTCTCTACCTCAAGTAGAGTCAGTCTACTATGATCCTCTTGCTGATTGGGGTCTATTCCATGAGCGATTTTTCTACTTGTTGACTGATCATGATGGCAACTCCACCCTCGTGCAGTTCCTTATCTCCACTGTAAATCTGTCTGTCCTGTCTTAAGCTTCATTTTCCCTGCTCCTGTCCGTCAGCATTCACTGACCCCAAGAACCTCAAGGTGCTACCTCTCCATCTCTCACACTATCTGTGCTGTAGCTCCTCCTCTATACATCGTTCTGACATTCCAATGTCCAATGGGGAATGTTGTTTGGGAACTTGCAAGAGATCCGGTCAGACGCTGGCCATTCCGTAGTCTTTCACTCATTGTCATCATGATGACGGTGTCGGCGATCCCGGCTCTTCCTGATTTTCTTGTTTAACTCTGGTGTCCGTAGTTTCTGCAGCTAGCTGGCGTTTATACGAAAGTAGGTAGTTCACCTTCTGCCCTGCCCCAAACGTGCAGGACCAGGGATTCCTGGCGGGGCTTTCCTTCCCTTGGACTACTTTGTCCACGTGTGCAGTCCCTCATTCGCTTCCCTACGCCGTGCAGACCCAGCGTGCGAAAGTTTTTTTTAACTCCAAGTATGATTTAGTTTAGGCCGAAACTGTGATGGGTGAGTAGTTTCTGGAACTCATTTTACTTTTTCAAAGTTTCTAACTTTAAGCCACGTTACGTTTTGAGTGACAAAGTATTTACTGCTATTCAGGGTTCAAAATCCATACTTTAACTACATTTGAATTTTTTTTTGCATTTTGAACAACTTCACTGTTTGGGTGCTACTGGAAAGCAAATAAAGACCTTTATATGCCAATAGCAACCACACATAGGCTACCGGTCTCAGACCTCCTGTGAATGCGTAATACAATACATACAAGTTTAAATTCTTCAGCACATTTCCTATTTTAAACATTTCTTTCTACTGATTAACTACTTATAAACAAATACCCAAATCAAACGGTGCGGATTTAATTTTTTTAAGTTTAAACCATTCAAGGTGGAAGCACTTTAATATCGTCTTGGAAAAGGAAACTTCTTACTTCGTGGAAACTTCTTACATCGTGGAACAAAATTATTTAAACGATCCATGCGAAACCCATCAAAGCCATCAACCCCCCTCTTCACACCTCCACACCCAGTTACACAACAGTCATGCTTTTTAGTCAGGTTTACTCTGCTTTCAATAATAATCTATATGTATTAGCTAACTGGGAATAAACAACCCTTATACTAACATTTTCCCGACTAACCAGCTTGATATTGGTAGGAGAGTAGTCGTCAGGCTGGCTCGCAAATAAAAATTAATTAATTAATCACTAATTAGCAAAAATACATGACCAAAATGTACATGAGANTTCCTTGTGCAGTCAGATAGCTGTGGCACAACAGTGGTCTGACGTCATAGTCGACAGTTTTGCATACTTGTGATTTTCGCATCGGTTTCTCTAAGTAGGTCCGGAATTTTCCCATAGCATTATTTAGGTGTAGCTTAGGCTTACTCATAACTTTCCCACACAATTAACGTAAGTTGTGTTTACATTTGTTTATGTAGGAGTATTTCTCAGTTTAGCCCTGTTGTTTAGTGGTGATCCATTAATTATTCTTACGTTGGAGTATTATTAATTTTAGATTTTCTTACCGTATACAAGTCGTATTTTTACTAAAATCAGTTAGAGTGGTAATCTAAGAAAAGACGCATTGAAGACGCCGAAGGGAACTTATATCCAGATAGGTTAGGGCCTTATGCTTGTTATGTTTTCAAGATAGTCATTGCAATTTCAAAGTTGTTAGAGATAAACACAGAGTGTATTTCTGTTTGTTTATATCTGGTTTCGTGACAGTGGTTACTGGTACTGTTACTGAAAAAATGGTGCTCAGTGGAGGACTTCGATTGGTTTAAAACTCAAAAGTTTATCAAATATGCGGACCCACCAGAAATACTGGGAATAGACGACCCTCATACTAATATTTTCCCGACTAACCAGCTTGATATTGGTAGGAGAGTAGTCGTCAGGCTGGCTCGCAAATAAAAATTAATTAATTAATCACTAATTAGCAAAAATACATGATCAAAATGTACATGAGAATATGTGGATTTTTAAGGCATATCAGACATATTTAATCAATTTTTCATATTTGTTAATTAAATTTACGACTTTTGTATTATAAGCAAATGATAATTAGTTAATTACTCGTTAATTAGCAAATTGACATGACTAATAGTAAAAATGAAAATGTGTGCATTATCAAGACACATCTTCAAGCCAATTTTTCTGTCTTGAAAAAGCTTGAAAAAAAAGGCCTTCCGAGACGTTAGTTTGCTCTTTGAACACTCACACCCGCCCCCCTCCCTGGTACAGGATAGAATATAGATTTTGTATACAAACTGTAAAGGATACTGAGGCTGGTAAGAGGCCTGGTGTCTCACTTCGCTTACCAGCAGGACAATGGTTTGTGACTGGTATTTTTCGGAGGTCCGCAAAATATCATTTGCCACTGTAACAACCCAATGAGATATGACAGGGACATAACTTGTTGCTTTTTTTAGTTGAAGTAAAAAATAATAATAAAAAGTGAACGTTTTATATTATTGCCAACAAAAATTTGCATGTACAAATTTTAGAGTATGGAAATCTAATTAGCTGTCCAGGCATCACTGACGCTAGTCTAATCCCGCCACTGTCATGCCAATGCCACCAGCTACTAAAGCTGCACCACTGGTAGCTCCAAAAAAGGCCAAGAAAGGTATTAAACTAATAACAATCAACACGCAATCAACACGAAACTCGAACCAAGAGGATCAATGTTGATCATTGTTCCAGAGAACTTATGATTTGGTTTTAATAATTAAGCTTTTTATCGAATGCTCAATGGGATGTTTGGACTTGAACATGGACACAACATTACTTGATAAAACCTTTTACGTGGTCCAAAAAGAGGCATCCTTTTCAAAATGTTATGAACCACCTGTAAATACGAGAACAGGGGGATAATGATTTTGACCGTAAATTGTAGTAAGCTCCACAGAAAAGAAAACAAACAATCCTTTCACTTTAATTGACACGCAAGGCTTTTTTTGTCACAAGAAATAAATGTGAATGAATTGACTGAAATATTTAAGTTCTCATGCGTTATGTATTGCCAATGAATGTTGATAGTTATGAAAGACATATTTTTGACCAAATTGGAATAACAACTCCAGCAAAAAAATTAAAAATCAGTCTGGTGCAACGCCTGTAAGACCAAAATGTAGTACGTTTTATTTGAAATTATTTTAGATTTGATCGTACTTTTAAGCTGTGAACTGTCACTTCTTCTATCTTTGAGTATTGGATAAATGTGACGACCTGTGTGGAATGTTATGTCAACAATAAATGTGCCGATCTTCGGAACGATGCAAATTTTTGTAATCTTTGATGTGACATTGATGTAAGATCGGGACATTCAGTGCTTTAATTTTTATTTGTAATTGTTGTTTTTGCCCAAAAGT
>RDPX01000005.1:1812163-1830697 GCA_003991215.1 Morbakka virulenta | reverse complement strand
TCTGTAGCAATAAGAAGTATAAAAAGTGAAAAAAATTCCAAAGTAAAATCGATTCAGATGTCCGCAGTGTTAAAGAAGAACGTGTAATGAGCGACCAGAGCGCAAACAATGAGTATGATGCAATCTCAACAGTAGAATGATGCAATACGATCTCATACCGAGAAATATACGTATTTCCATGAGTGGTCTTAAACTTTTGGTAGTGACTGTATTAGAACAGGTCTCTTGTTTTCCCCAACTTTGTTGTCGTTGTAAATGCTACGGCACATTTCTCTGTAGTATGCTTTCTTGTCTTTCTTAACTTGCCCTTGATAGTCAACATTTGTACGTTTGATATCTTCAAAAAAACTTCCAGTAGCCTTCATCACCCTTTGTTGACTCAACATGTCTATAGCTCTCTCAGAAAGTCATTTCGTCTTTGGAGGTTTGGATGTTCTCGGGACTTTGTTGCTTGGCGGCATCTTGAAAAAGCTAGAGTTTATTTGATTACAATGTAGCTATAATTCTGCCCCCATTTTTACTGTGAGTATAAAGCTTGAAATTACACAAAAAGCTATTTATTACTCCATTATTTCTTGTTTAGTTTCTCTTGCAAGTCCATTTCCTCTTTTCTTTTCTATCTTTTGTGTGACTTTGCTATTGATTTCTATTCACATTTTTGCATAATTATGCTAGCCCTTTTTCAAAAACCAAATACTTCCCAAACAGTTTGTAACAACGATAACCTTATGAAGCATTAACGACATTTAGTTTCTGGTCACCTTTCAAAAATAAATTACTTTGTAGTTAGGAAATTTAACTGTATACTTAGTACCAAACAGGCCCGAAGCTGAAAGAAGGGGACCCCTTGTGAAAATATTTCAGCATATTCTACCCCATCTCCTGGAATAGCATAGGTTGCAAAATATCTTTTATATCGAAAAGTACTACGCAACCCAGTCTATGCCATGACTTTCCTGTATCAAGTAGCTTGTACTATTAGAAATAGAAACCATAATTCATCTGGTCTTGTCAGTTACTTGGGTACTGTCTTTAACAAAATAAAGTCAAGGAAAATATTCGCCCACTCTTTAGAAATAATTCTGGTTCACGCCCCCCCCCCACCTCCGCCAACGGTGAGCCAGCTTCGCCACTGGTACCAAAGAGCTGTCAAGAGTAATTTCGATATTGTAGGTTATACATCCAATAAATATCATAGGTACAGACTCCACTGGATATTGTTTCCTGAATGGTCTTTTCGCAAAATGTGAAAAGGTCAAAAAGTGCCTCTGGACATGTCTATGAAATAGAAATTTTATCTATTGGACAGTCTTCAGGATGATTTATGATAGACGCTCAAATATTTTTCATAAAAAACTCACCAAAGAAATGGTGAAATTTTCTGTAACGCAGGGAAAAAACTACGACTGTCATTCAAACGTTTCACCTTGGCGATAAGAGCTATAACTCTTGCTTAACTGGTACCAGAATACTACTATTTCATCAACGTTTTTTTACAGGTGTCCTAGCAACAACCAAACAGGCCTGTTTTATCACAAGAAAAGGATACAGTCTTAAATAGCATAAATACCGTATCACACACTTAACTACATTTTAGTAAATACAATCCCAAAAGGCAACAAAGAGGAGGAAAGCAGCAATTGATTTGAACTTCCTAAAGCAAATATTTAATAGACGTTTCTTAGCATGCTCCTACTGTTCGGCTAGACTGATAATATCCATACCAAATACCCATACTACAGAAGTGGCCCGAAAGTGGAAATCTTGGACGCTCTAAGTCAATGGCTTTTGCTTATTAGACCATCAACGTTAGCAAACAGTAACAAATACCACAAAATAGGAAATAGCTGGTCTTCTTTAATACCTAAAAGGCAACTAATAAACTAGTCTATATGTGTTTTCCCATTTTGTCAAAAATTTGAAAAATAAAAATAAATTATATTTTTTTAGTTTACAAGGCTAGATTTTCAACAACTGCTTAACAGTTACTATGGCTTGTGTATGTTCAATTTTTAACTTCAATTTAAAATAAATAGGTCTGTATGCAGGAAATTTTATTTTTACCGTCTCACCCCAGTTCTTCTTCTTCTTCCTTTCCTTTATGGCTGTTGGTTCCGCATTGCAGTGTCAGCCGGCCGGGTCTTCCTCCTCCAGATTTCTCTTTCCAGGGTCTCTGCCTAATGCACGCTGAAGTAGCTCATATCCTCTTTCACAATTTATCTCTCCGTAGCTTCTTTGGTCTTCCTCTCGCCCTTCTTCCTAGTACTATACTTTCCAAAGCCACTTTTGTTGGCTATCCTTCTTCATCCTCCTTGCATGTCCGTTCCATCTTATTCTTTTATCCTTGACCTTCTCGTTGATGTCACTCACTCACAATTCTCTCCTGATGTCAGTACTTCTTTCTCTATCTCTCAGTGTCACTCCTTTGATCCTCATTTCTGTTGCTTCCAGTACCCTCACCTCCTTCTTTCCTCTTGTCCACACGTCTGTACCATACAGGAGAACAGGTCGTATTATGGTTATGTAAAGCTTTACTTTGAGTTTCCTATGCATCTTTTTGTTACTGATAACACTTCACAACTCTCTCCACTTGTTCCATGCTGCTGCTACTCTAGCTCTTACAGCCACATGGCATCTAAGGTCACTTCCAATTTTAGACCATTTTCACTATTTTCAAGGTTAAAAAAATGATTCTGTCAAACAAGAAATTACATTTGTGTCATAAGTCTAAATGTACGGAGGGAGAAATTGGAGTCAAATAAGATGCAACAATAGGCTAAGGATATAAAGCAGCTCTAAATGTAGGTTTGACGAAAGGAAAAGTTGTACAATACCATACATCCAAAAGGTCCAATCAGGTACAAAAATGAAGAAAAGAATAATCTAGTAAGGAAAACACTAATAATACATTGTTTTTTCGACGAAAGTGGCTTCCAGCCTTGCAGAGGATAAAATTACAAAAAATATATTTGAAAAAATCCAATTTCTGGTGACCAAAAATTTCAAAGAAAAGCAGCAGGGTCATTGGTTGTGAAATGTTTGAAAGCAAAGTTGCCTGTATGACTCTGTATGGAGTAGTGTGATACAAATACAGATATGTTGAGCGTGATACGCATTGGTGTGTTTAAACATGTTGTGCAGACTTAAGTTGTTACCCTCCTGAAACGATCTTTTTCAGAGTGATTTTTTCCATACCCAATGACGCAAAAAAGTCTAAAAATTATTGTTGTATGTTTTAGTACAAAGCATGGCCTCATGAATAAAGCAATACGAAAACAATTTAATTCTTTATATGAAATGTAAAATGAAATCCAACCTTAAATGGAAGCATGTCCAATGATATAGATTAAAATGCATTCGTTTGGGGAGTTCAACTAAGCTTTCCAGACTATTACAGATTGAAGAAGGGAGTGAAATATAACACGATATTTTCTCATCCACCCTTACCAAGAACAAGAATAAACTGGAAAAAATGTTACACTGATGACATCAGGCTAAGGAAGGAAGGACGATAAATAGGAAGGAAGATAGATAGGTGGGTAGCTTATGTAGTATCTTTTGTGTAAATNCATACTACAGAAGTGGCCCGAAAGTGGAAATCTTGGACGCTCTAAGTCAATGGCTTTTGCTTATTAGACCATCAACGTTAGCAAACAGTAACAAATACCACAAAATAGGAAATAGCTGGTCTTCTTTAATACCTAAAAGGCAACTAATAAACTAGTCTATATGTGTTTTCCCATTTTGTCAAAAATTTGAAAAATAAAAATAAATTATATTTTTTTAGTTTACAAGGCTAGATTTTCAACAACTGCTTAACAGTTACTATGGCTATGTGTATGTTCAATTTTTAACTTCAATTTAAAATAAATAGGTCTGTATGCAGGAAATTTTATTTTAACCGTCTCACCCCAGTTCTTCTTCTTCTTCCTTTCCTTTATGGCTGTTGGTTCCGCATTGCAGTGTCAGCCGGCCGGGTCTTCCTCCTCCAGATTTCTCTTTCCAGGGTCTCTGCCTAATGCACGCTGAAGTAGCTCATATCCTCTTTCACATTTATCTCTCCGTAGCTTCTTTGGTCTTCCTCTCGCCCTTCTTCCTAGTACTATACTTTCCAAAGCCACTTTTGTTGGCTATCCTTCTTCATCCTCCTTGCATGTCCGTTCCATCTTATTCTTTTATCCTTGACCTTCTCGTTGATGTCACTCACTCACAATTCTCTCCTGATGTCAGTACTTCTTTCTCTATCTCTCAGTGTCACTCCTTTGATCCTCATTTCTGTTGCTTCCAGTACCCTCACCTCCTTCTTTCCTCTTGTCCACACGTCTGTACCATACAGGAGAACAGGTCGTATTATGGTTATGTAAAGCTTTACTTTGAGTTTCCTATGCATCACAACTCTCTCCACTTGTTCCATGCTGCTGCTACTCTAGCTCTTACAGCCACATGGCATCTAAGGTCACTTCCAATTTTAGACCATTTTCACTATTTTCAAGGTTAAAAAAATGATTCTGTCAAACAAGAAATTACATTTGTGTCATAAGTCTAAATGTACGGAGGGAGAAATTGGAGTCAAATAAGATGCAACAATAGGCTAAGGATATAAAGCAGCTCTAAATGTAGGTTTGACGAAAGGAAAAGTTGTACAATACCATACATCCAAAAGGTCCAATCAGGTACAAAAATGAAGAAAAGAATAATCTAGTAAGGAAAACACTAATAATACATTGTTTTTTCGACGAAAGTGGCTTCCAGCCTTGCAGAGGATAAAATTACAAAAAATATATTTGAAAAAATCCAATTTCTGGTGACCAAAAATTTCAAAGAAAAGCAGCAGGGTCATTGGTTGTGAAATGTTTGAAAGCAAAGTTGCCTGTATGACTCTGTATGGAGTAGTGTGATACAAATACAGATATGTTGAGCGTGATACGCATTGGTGTGTTTAAACATGTTGTGCAGACTTAAGTTGTTACCCTCCTGAAACGATCTTTTTCAGAGTGATTTTTTCCATACCCAATGACGCAAAAAAGTCTAAAAATTATTGTTGTATGTTTTAGTACAAAGCATGGCCTCATGAATAAAGCAATACGAAAACAATTTAATTCTTTATATGAAATGTAAAATGAAATCCAACCTTAAATGGAAGCATGTCCAATGATATAGATTAAAATGCATTCGTTTGGGGAGTTCAACTAAGCTTTCCAGACTATTACAGATTGAAGAAGGGAGTGAAATATAACACGATATTTTCTCATCCACCCTTACCAAGAACAAGAATAAACTGGAAAAAATGTTACACTGATGACATCAGGCTAAGGAAGGAAGGACGATAAATAGGAAGGAAGATAGATAGGTGGGTAGCTTATGTAGTATCTTTTGTGTAAATGCTCTTGAAACAAATTTAGTGCTGAAACTGCATTCTTTTATTGCAATTTGCTATGCGGATTGTAATTTAGTTTGCCCAACATCAAAGAGAGCAGCCAGGTTGTAACTTTTTTCTATACTCATAAATTGGCCCTTTAAGATCGAGGAACAAAATAAAACTTGATTACATATCATTGTTATCGTATATATACCTCTTTGAATAGATTACGCATAAATTTAATTAAATATCATCATTGTCGTATGTATACCCTTAAAATAGAATATGCAGAATTAGACCCTGTACAGACGTCTATCATAGATCATGTTGCATTCTGTACCAGCCATGGTAAGTGATGGTATGGTCACGTCAGGAGGAGAGATCTGGAGGACTGCCTTGGAAGAATTTTGAATCCAAATGTAGAAGGGTGGCGACTACATGGGCGGCCGAAGAAAAGCTGGAGGAAAACAGTTGAGAAGGATACGAGACAAGTGGGTGCGAGAGAGGGAGATGTAATGGATAGAGACAGGTGGAAGAGTCTCATACACCGTCGACCCCCATAACTATGAGAGAAGACGCTAAACAGAGAAAGTAAAGTAAAGTAAGTCATGGTAAGGGAACTGAAGTTCAAACAAATATAGTAGTGGCAGTAAGTATCCCGTCTGTAAGAGGATCGTTTTAGTTAGTAGTCATGCGGTTCCTATTACCAAGCAACCCAATCCGAAAGTGATAATCCTTTCCGTTTGTTGGGTAGATACGCTCACTGTCTTTGTAGTAAGTATATAATATAGTAGCTAACAATACTAGCTCACAATTCCAGTCAACTATAATAGGATCCAAAGTAAAAATTTTAGAATGAGAACTTTTCTTTATAAAAGTAGTACAAAATCTTCCTAGCAAACTTAATGGTCATATGTTTGACGTTCATACGAGGCTAGCGTGTAAAGAGAGGAGGTTTCCTCCCCACGTTGCTTTATTGGACCATCGAGTTCCTTAATATGATTTGACCAAATGGTAGAATAATAGAACAAAGAGTTTATCCGAGGTAAAGAAGGCATAATTATCAGTGACCAGTTAGTAAACAACATCAGGTATGCCGATAATTTGGTAATTCTCCCTAATTCACCTAGTGGCATTTAGCGACTACATAACGAAGTAAAGAGCGGCAGTTTACACTGTGGGCTGGAAATCAATATCAAGAGACTAAGCAACACCCAGGTGCGGATTAATGTGTCAAGGTGAGTAGAAAAAATCAACTATCAACTACTTAGGATCACTTACAATATCTGATGGTAAATGTGAGCACGAAGTGAAAAAATTGTGGTGGTTCAAAGCTCACTCACGAAGAAAAACAGCATTTTTACCGAAAGAAATTATCAAACGCCAAACTGCAGGATATTAACTAATATTTTTAAATCTGGAAAGCAAGGTAAATGTACTAAACGTGTCTGTCTCTGTGACTCAAAAAAGGGCCCAATGTTTACAATGGAGTGAATTGGAAGTTATCATTCATCTTGCACATCGTTTGTAGGTCTAATTGTCGCCAGTTTTGAAGTGACCACCAAATTATGAGACAAAAGAGGTCTGAAAATGATATTTCACTCTTGTCTAAAATGATCCACTTCTCGATAAACCGGACAACTTCTATTTTCCTTAAAGCGGATATAGCGCTCCGTTTGTATCCTTTCTAACAAACAGGCTACCTCTTAATTAAGAAAAACATAGGATATATTGACTTTTGTGATTTCCTGTACAAGCAAAGGAAGGTTTGTATTCATGTTGTGACTGGTTCTGGCAGGCTATTATTGCCTTCAGCCAAATATATTTTATGTCTACTTGGAATAAAATCATTACTTGTTTTTCTTATATTCAAGAACTTTATTATTAATACAGATTTCCAAGATATTCCCAATATATTGCAATGGCTGTATTCTTGTTCTAAGAAGGGAAAAGTCGGTAACCTAAAGTGTTGCATTTTTATATTGCTCAATATATAGTTGTGTTAACGCTTAAAATTACATAATGTGCAAAATATACTATCAATGGAGAAATTTGTACATTGGATGTATCGTTCTACATTTAAACTGGCAAATATTTGATATCTCATCAGTGTTGGGATGGCAAAAAAAATACGCAATGTAAAAAACCTCTAATGAATGGTAATGATTTATTCGCGACATGTGATCAAAATTACCACCACGTGTAACTTCATCTGGGAATATTCCTTTCAAAAGCACAGAAACAAAACAAAACTGCAGTCCAATATGTTCATTAAATCCCTCTTCCTTGCTCGATAGCATTTATAGAAAGACGAATTATAGATTTTGCTAGGTAAAAACGAAAATTTTCTTTATATGGTCAAGAACAGCATGCCAGTTAGCATGTAGCTTCCATGAGGGAGACCTGTCATTACCCTAAGGGGGTAATGACAAATCTCAATTAAGACAAAACGAATACTTGCTCCACATGGATTGAATAGTAGTAACAGAATTACAAAATGCGATTCAAAATCCCATTACTGATAAATTATCGAAATTTGTATCGCTCGAGGACCATTTACAAATAATATAGCCCGAATTTTGTTTTCAGATCTCGATTTCTCTCCTCAATCAGCATTTAACACTTAAGCATATCTTACAAAATCTAATAAATTTTTCGACTTTGTATTGCAAGCCTATGGTATTGAAAATTCTGAGCATTAACTGCAATGTTGTGGTATTTTATTATGAACCAGAACTCGAACTCAGGAAGAAAAGCAGATTGTATTTGAATTTATGAAGGAATTGTCATGATGTATTTTCAAAACATAGGGTGGTTCATTTTGTTTATGTTTTCTATTAAAGAGGATGTTCGAAAAGCAGTTATTAGAGAAGTACATCAAAGCTCTTATTCATCAGTCTGCTTTTTACTTTTCTTTGAATACCTCCAAATTTTACTACTGGAAATGCACCATCGAAAATCTGGCTTTGAATAAGAAAGTCTCGTACAGGTTTTGTGGGATTACTAAGAGATTCTAAATCCAGTTTATCTGACTTGGTCATTGGTAATAGGTTCGTCCTAAATATACAATCTTTCAAGAATCTTGCACTGTCTTCAGCAACATTAATTTCACTGGCACAAATTTCCAGTTGCAGTTAGCGTTAAAATACATTGTTAGGTATCGTCGATTAGAGCTCAGGAAGTGTTATAGGTGATTGCAATGCATATGTGCAGTGTGCTTGGATCAATAATATGGGTAGGGACAACCAGAGAGGTACAAATAACAAAGAGAAGAGGAAACTTAATTATCGGCCGTCTATCGTTAAATAGGGCCAAGCCCATTCCAGGATGAACTAGGCCCTTCCAGCCCTTTTCCTTGGCGATGGGCTTAAATAACATCAAGCACATTTATAACATTTCGTAAAAGTAATGATATACAATCTTATTCTCAGCTTTCATAGGCAAGATTTTCTTAAGTATTCTTATGTTAAACTGGAGCGGAATATCACACAGTTGAACCATTAAAAGAGAGAATGACATTTTCCTGTTAACTTCTTTGACAAACAACTTGACTTTAACTTTCCAGTTTCCGTGTTAACTAGCGTGTATCAATAAATCAAACCTGAAACCAAAGCTGAAACCAAAGGATAAAATATCTTATGTTTTCTTATGCAAATAGCAGGAATTCAATTTAACATCGTTTTAATTGGGTCAACAACCTGTAACGACATAACTGAAAACAGTTATTATTATTATTATTATTATTATTATTATTATTATTATTATTATTATTATTATTTCTATCTTTACAGAGGATTCAATTCAGTTGTTTACAATAAAAATATAATAAACACTGCTGTCAACATGTGTCCTCTTAAACATGTGTCAACATGTGTTCATCTTGACTGACCTTTTTGTAAGTACTGAAATTGAGGCTTCAGGATGCAAATGTGTCTGAGATCTTAATATTAAATGCCTAAAATGTTGCGGCAACAAAAGCAGACAAGCTAGGAGTGTTCAACTTTTTTCATGAGCAAATGTTTGTCAAAGACAGTTAAAACTTACCGTGAGATTTGTCGACATTCGTTCAATCAACCTAGAATGTAAAAAAAAGGGAAAGTAATTTTTCTGATGCTTGAAAAACGTTAAAAAGTAATCCCACCCGACTTTCTTTTGTGCTTCTTTCTCTAATAATAAGGAGACTGGAGACAACTTTTCTTAGTTAAAATGTCATCATTAAACTTAATGACCAATTATTTAAGGATTTTATTTACAAAATATACCATACATTTTGAAGAAAACCCCACAAAGGTGTGTTACTGACGCCAGAGAAGTAGATGGCTAAATTAGATCATTACGGAAATGGTAACCTTTGTTGTTTAATCATCGTTACGCCAATAAGCAGTTACGTAAAAAACATGTGACACAGTTCAGTGAATAATGTATGCCACTTTCATCTCCAAATGATTGTGACCTGTCATCATTCATTGGCATAATTTAATGACGTTAACAGGTGTCTTGAGGAAAATTTCGGGCAATATTGGGAAGCTTTCAATTGTAATTGCACGTTTTGGAATATTATTTGTTAATAGAATTTATGACATGCCTGCAAAATCATGTAAAAATCATGCCTTGGTTGATGATATTTCCTGATCAAAGTCGATATGTGGAATTTTTTTCCCTAGTTATTAGTCTGATTTTCCGAGCAAGAACATTTAATGATTAACTGTACTGCCTATTTTGATCTCAGGACGCCCTGATAGTACGAACACAATTATCAAGTGGTCAAACACACTTCCACCAACTCTATAATGAAATCTGTACAGATTTTGTTAAGTTTCCCGAGTCTGCTTTTAATGAATGATTCGATTTTAATGAAGCATTTTAATGTTAAAATTGATATTTTTTAAAAGTCTAAAAATTTCAACACCAAAGGAAAGCCATGTAATCTCGATTACTTAGTAAAAAAGGTCTGGGTCATTTTTCTTGTTCTCGTTGTTTTAGTTTCACACAATACAACAATATGCCGTGGCAAAAATGGCAAAAATGACTAGCGTGGCAAAAATGACCAGCGTGGCAAAAATGACCAGCGTGGCAAAAATGATCAGCGTGGCAAAAATGACCAGCGTGGCAAAAATGACCAGCCTGGCAAAAATGACAGTATACGTCACAATATTTCTTCGACCAATGGCAGCCAAGGAAAACATCCTTTCTGTTGAATTGATTAGTGACGTATGTCCTATTGTTTTCATAACCGGGGGGGAAAATTTCTAGTGATCGCCATTGATGTTTGGATAGGTCAAAAAAAAACCCCTAACCAGCAGATTTAAAGGACTGAAGATTAACCTGAAGAATGAAAGTTGGTAAAAACTGAAATCAAAACAATAAAAATAAACAAATCATAGAAATGGTGGAAAACATCTTCTCGCTCCGAATAAATTTTTACCTGGAAAGCTCGTTTTCTTGCAAGATTTTGAGGTCAACCTGAAAAGTTAGAGCAACTCAGTTCAAAGGATGCTGACCCTGTTATTTTAACAGAAATGTTGTGATCTCGAGGCTGTGACGTAGCTGTCATTTCTGCTACACTCACAGCAAAATAAAAATTGATCAAGACAACCTCCAAATGACATCACTAACACTTGAAATCCCTTCAGAAAAACTCAAGCTGTCACATTTCCAGCAGAAGAAATTCCAAAAAGGGTAAGGGTTAAGGGTAAGGGTTGTCATCAACTAAATCAAATGTAAACATTTGTGACTGAATTATAATTACAAAATTTATTTCCTATTCATCCAAGTACATTCCACAGACACACAACAAAACTCGATAATTTTGAAAATAATATTTTCCACAAAGTACGCATTTTTACTTTTGGATAGTAATTATTCTATTTTTAACGGAGTAGTTATTCAGTAAAAAAAGTGAGTAACAAGAAGCGCAGCAAGTGTAGTTATGCATGATTTAATCTAAATAACAAATGTTCGAACTGGTATTGCCACTAATTACTACAATTTACACTTTGTATTCGCCTCAGCACTTATCTTGATATTTATGGTATTACAAAAGAACTTCCGCCAAATATTTCTAAGTGGCACCACAATTTTTAATATGTCTAGTTGGTTAAAAAGTTATAGAGGCGATATAGTTACTTATTTTTGTTGTTGCTCTACGTGTTTTTAATTGATTTCTACACATTATACATCGGCAATGAATAATTGACTTGAAAATTTTCTGTATTAACTTACCAGTAATACTATCTATCTATCTATCTATCTATCTATCTATCTATCTATCTATCTATCTGTCTGTCTATCTAGCCATCTATACATCTATTTATCTATATATGTGTATATATGTATATATAAAAATATATCACATCCCATCAGCAGATGAACAAATAAATTTGCAGAGTGCTCAATATTTAGTAAAATAGAGCCAATGTAAATTAAAATTTTATTTCACTATTTCTGAAAAAAAAGTACACAACTGAGTTTTCTATCAGAAATATTGAAATATAATTTGAACTTAAGTGTATATATAAAACAGCGTATAGAATATACCACATAGCTTATGTATATGGTTTAGGTATTTCATTTCTGTTGGCTGTTGCACTGCAATGCAATAGAATGGAATTTATAAGGTTGTAAAAGCCTGAGGCCTTAATACAAGAGATATTCTTCATTAACCATGTGCTTAGGGTTAAATTTTATAGGAATATTGCCCATTTTACAAGCTAAAACTGTCATATTGTAGACATTGTAGACTACCCTGTCCAGATAAGGTATTATCATCGTCTGAGGGAAAATATAGGTAATAATGAATAAAAATATTTGCTTTGCTATAATTCTTTAAACTTCAGTCTCTCCGAAAACCAAAATTACTCTTAAAAACCGCTGATGAAAACTAAAGTAGCAAGATAAGCTTAGCAGCGGTTACGTATATAGGAAGTCTCAAGTTTGATAACCGGTTACAGATAGAGCAGGGGTAGTAGTTGCCACTAAATTATGACAGGCCAACGGAATAAAAGTAGTATGTTAACTGGTACTCAGTGACGCCATATTAATTCTGAAAGAAACCACAATCGCTCTATTATAATTTGTTATACTAGCAAGGTTAAAGACCTAAATGACACATACTCAAAGTATTTAAGTTAACATAAAGTTTGCTTTTCAAAACCTAAATTAGAAATGCAAGTCAAACATTTCACCTCATTTATTTATAGTCAGTTAACAGGACAGTTGCTCAATGGTTGGTATGCTTAAGATTAGAAAAGAATTAAAAGTTTATTTTTTATGGAAATCCATTTTTAGAATACTAGTATTCCTATTTGATGACCTTAAATCGAGTTAACTTAATTGGTTTTCCACCCTACTGCCCTCCTTATGCAATGGCCAAGCTTATGAGGAGACAAATCATACTTCCGAAGCATATGCTGATTGCAAATATACATTGATCACGAAAAGCGCACATCTTTTAAGCTGACCTCTATCTCGGTATCAAGACGAGAGCCAAACTACAGGGTCATTTCACTTACATTGAGTTCCTTTTCTTACCATGAGCTTGTACCTTCGCATGTTTGAGAGTGCATCTTTCTTTGATGCGCTCCAAAACCCATCCTTTTCTTCACAGGTATGGTGATGTTTTTTTACAATAACCATTAATTGTTTTTTTCATCAAGGCAAAACGATGTCATTTGAATAATTAAGGAATATCAGTTTCAATTATTCATTGTTTTCTCGTTTTCTATTTCCATTCATTAATTCTTTTTTTATCGTGTACATCACCCTTGTGTGCATCACATTGCAAACACTTGTGTACATCACATTGCAAACACACACAAAAAAATACGAGTTGTAATTGCAGCTTTTAGTTTCACAGTATTTTGATCATCACGCAATAACGCTAGATCTTTTCAAGCTTTTATGTTCATGAAATAGGCGGCGCATGAAATATTACAGGTGACAATACAATGTGTTAGGTTGGTTTTCAAAAGGAAGTATCATGTGGATGGTTTTTAGGTTTGCACTTGATAACTTTTTTTTTCAATCGGACTAACAGGTATTTGGCTGGTCGTTTAAGTTAGGAAAAGAAGTGCCGCGTGGATAGTCATTTAATCTGAGTTGCGAAGAAATTTGTTTTTCGTGTTGGCTTTTTAGAACGAGTTCTTATCTTTTATTGCAAAGTTGATCTGGGTTGTTGCGATAATGGTCTTTTTTTCTGTTGGACAAAGGAAGTATCTTTTAATGTTGTCTTGGAAAGATGGAGGGGAGGGGGGACTTGAGGATAAAACTAGATATTTGGGAAGTATCTTCGTATCTATGGTCTTTCAGTTAGCCCAATGTGTGCCTTTCCGGCATTTGTTGTTGGTGGTGTTCCTGTGAGTGACTTTGATGATTAGTGGCCTTTTGGGTAATATTCGGTTAGTGTATTTCCAGAAAGTGGACATCGAGTTTTGATTTGCTGCTGGATTTTTTGTTGTTGTTTTGAGGCAGATTATATTATTCTTGTCCATTTTCATTATGTGAGAAATATTTTCTGCGCAGCTCTAGTTCAATTTCAGCATGTTTATGTTGAATTTTTCGTGGAATTTGTTGGATGTGGGGGAAATGCTTGTTGATGAGTTGCAGAAAGGCTTTTCCGACATTTACTTGGACGCTTTTGTTGTAAGAAGGGATTGAAATGATGATGCTTCGTTCTGTTGTGTGTCGTCTAGCTGGGGTGGTGTGAATAATAACGATATTTATGATAAAACCATTGTGGCATATCAAAATTTGTTTCAAATAAATGAACCAACAATGAGCAAATATTTCTCTGACAATATATTTTGAATTTTTTAAATCCATCTTTAGGTCTAAAAGCAATAAAAGAATAAGTTTAAAAACAGTTAAAAAATATACATCTGTACAAAAATTCCATCATCTATATCGCACTACATACATACATATAATGAAATCACATACACAAAGTATCGCAGGTAATTAGATTTTAATGACTAACAATCTACTTCTGTATTCATCTTTTGTGTTTAGACACGGTTTGATGTTTTCAATATAAAGAGTCTCGAGAGTCATTAAATGATAAATTGATTTTGAAGACGAGCACAAAATCGTGACGTCATCCATTGTAANTTGTAAGTTCACAATTGCAACTTTTCCCTGTGACCAGCTACTGGACCATTACGTTTATGTTCCTTAAAACGACTTTGCAAATGTCGGCTCGTTTGCCCGACATAGCACGCACTACAACGTGGACATGTAATCTGATAAACAATGGCGCTTTTGAAACATTTCTCGACTGATGGTTTTAACGGTGGTAGCACAGATTTCAACTTTAATGTAAACACGATTCTACAGGGTGCCTTAATATTAATTAAGGACCTTTCAAACCCAGACAATTACCCACGATATTGCAAGAAAATCACCTTTTCCTCGTCTTTTTCTTCTCCTTCGACATCATCATTACTAGAGCTCTCTGCCTGTTTACCATTTTCAACGACATTACACAGTGTGTTCGCAATAATTGGTTCGTAGAACGCTGGTGGACACTGGTTCTTTTCTAATATCGACTTGGCCTTTTCAACACTTGAAATTTGGTATCTTTTTGGTCATGGTTTCTGGATGGTTTGACGATGAAATAATGTTGGGAAATTGGTCCTTTCCTTTCTTGTATATGGGGAATATAGAAATTGTGAGATTGAAGGTGACATCAAGGAAGTCTATATTAGTTCAGCTATTATTTCAAATTTCAAATTTCCTTAACAAATTATCTCGTCCCGTCTCTTTGTTTACCATTTTCATTTCGGAGAATGATCAGGCCGTTGTCTCGGGCATTCCAGTTGTATTTCTGTTTTAACAAAAGTCACTTGACCAGCTCCACTCGCTGACAAAACAACAGTTAAAAACACCCATTTTAACTAAATTTTATTTTAAATTACAGTCCATTTTCCTGTTTCGCAACAGTTTGTATTAATAAACAATGTTACTGTGCCTTTTTTGTCAAGCAGGGGAAGTACTAGTTCTGCCAGTACTATTTACTATCTGCTTTGATACCACAAATTTTATTACCATTAATCTTATTATCACTGTGACTGCTACTATTGCAAATATCACAACATGCTACACCTCATATCACAACTGCTGTCACCGTAAATGCTGCTGCTACTACTGTCATCATCATTATCATCATCATCATTATCATCATCATCTCTAAACTACTACTACCACCACTACTCCAGCTGTCACTACAAGTACATAAGCAACTACTGTCACTTGCACTGCTGTTGCCTCTACTTCTTGTCATTTTCCTTCTAAAACTGTTACTACTTTTACTAGTTTGCTTCTGTTACTAAATACTATTCCTACCATTTAGCTACTTACCAGCTACTGCTAATAGTAAATAATTTTAATTCTACTGATACTAATGACACTAGGCCTATTAGTACTGACACTACCACTACGTTTTATTGCTACTGTTACGCGCAGAAGTGTTACTCCTGCCAACATGTGGCAAATTACTGTCCGTGATAGGCATTGGCTGCTGCTTCCCAGATGAGAAATTATATAAAGTCCTACACCACTTGTACATGGTACTACAGTATAGCAGCGTTTCGAGGTACAAAGCAATAAAATCTAATATCACTGTTAATTCAAATGGTCATAAGAAGCAATGCCCTTTTAAGATAAACTAAAAGCAAATATAAATCCATTACATATTCTTAAATTGTTTAGTTGAGAATGACATTAGGTGAATACGATCAGATTAAATGTGTGATTATGCGATTATAATATCCCATCAAAGCAATATTTTTTTGTGTTCCGAAGGGGGAAGGTACATCAGTTTGAGCAACCTGAGTGTATTGTGTTACATCAATCAGATCTCACAAACGTAGACTTAAATTCAGTGAAAAAAGTAAAGCAGATGGTGCCATTAAGCTTTTAAGAGCTTGACAAAAAAAGGTCCCATGAAAAAACTTTAAACATCAAATATCTCCAATTGTAGCGTAAACTAACGATACTTCCAAACAAAAAGCCACTAGCTTTCCTTCTCTTTGAGACTCTTGTTCTCAAATAGATCATTTGTGAAAGGTAAAAATCATTGAACTAACATGATCTCCGGAGGTAAAACGTCACCCTGCTCTCTTTTGTTATTGAATGATGCTTATTGTAGTACATTGTGCATTCTTTTTGTTAAAAAAAAGTTCTTTTACGGCCCCAAATTTATAGAGTTGTATTTCGGAAAGGTAAAGAGGAAAGGATAATGTACTTACCCTCCTCTCAAGGGATATACCATTTTCCCTTTCCTCTAACAGATGGCTGGTGTACTTACCCCGCAAGGGATGAAACATTTTTCTCGTACTGTAACAATGAAGTAAATTTATATTGGTTCTCTCTCAAATAACCAAGTTAACTTGGAGCTCTGTCATATGGCAGTCAATCCCAAAAGAAAGGTTTTTATTCTTACTCGAAAGGAGTCATATCCAATGAAACCGACAAATTAATCGATTGACGACCGTAACCTATTGTCAAACCTCACTTCTGTAGTTACAGTCGGTACTCTTAGCGAAGACCTCCCTCTGAGGCAGCTCCTGTTCTTGAAGGTTTTAATAATTCTTAATCAATGAAGTACAATAGATTTTCACTTTTTATGCAGCAGTTCTTCTTTTATGGTCTAGTAGTGCAGCTATTAGTACTATCTCGTCTTAGCCTCGCCTTAAGTGTCACCATTTAATAGCAATAAAAACAACAATAACAAAATTAATAATGCTTTGGCTGCCAAGAAAAAGTTATCCCCGATGTTTATCTCGGCATGATACAGAAAACGTATTGTCTTGGAACTGCAAGGAAATACAACTTAAATATCTTAGATAACCAGTCGTTACTTTATCTTTAGGGAATTCCCAGCATTAAAACAACTAAAAAATCGGCACTAAAAAGATGACAATACTAATGATAATAATACCAAATATTTTAATGAATTGCTGTCACAAATTTGGCACTCCTCAACCTCAGAGTAAAAAATTTATGCATTCTGAAGCCCCAAAACTGAAAACTAACACTCATATTAAAACACCGCTACACGAATTAACCACTGCAAGACTGTCCGAGTTTTTGTAACATTTGTATCTCCTTGGCTCAACAACCGCGGAGGCAGTAAGTATTCTATTTGTCTAAGTGGAGCCAGCTCGCTTTACAAACAGTGGTACAGTTGTCTGGTATTGCCGCAAGTGGCAAACTAATAGTAGACACTGCATTTCCAATTCGAGTTATCCACATTTTCTATAATCTATCTACAAACATATCTAAAAGCATTTAGATCATAAAATATTCAGAATGTTTCCCCATATATTAATAGCATTATGTCATTTATACAAAAACTACCTTAATTAAAAAAAGTTTTTTTCTAAAATTCTGCTTGGAGGGTTATTTTTTTATATGATGTATGTAAGATGAGTATGATGTAAGATTCATTTAAATGGAATGTCAAAATAAGCACCAGCCTGTAGCTGTAACAGCAGTTCAATTCATATCTTTATAAAAAAGTCGCAGCTGATGAGCAAAGACGATAAGTACCAAAGAAGTCAGGAAACTGTTCAAAAATCTAGTTAACAAAAAGTGAAAATTATTTACGTCATGTACACAGTATTGGAAAAATAAATACTGTTCACCATGAGACTACCAAAAGTGCTCTCTCTCTCTCTCTCGTTACGGTAAGTGACGATGTTGTGCCTGGTTTCTCTTCTCCCTCTTACTCTCCCTCTCTCTCTCTCTCTCTCTCTCTCTCTCTCTCTCTCTCTCTCTCTCTCTCTCTCTCAGAAACTTTTTTGGCGAAATGTAGACCCCCTACTTTTTAATTTATTTATGGTATAGCAAACGAGAACATCTCATCACTTTCATAACACTCATCTTTGTTCCTACTCTGATTGATAGTTTGAAAATTTCCACTGGAATTACATTTCCACACTGTCGAATTCTCGACAATTTCTCGTTTAGATAAAAAAATAAGGTTACTTAGAACTGTCCTAGTCCTTTGTTTATTGTGCAAAATTAATCTATAATTGTTTCTACTTTCACTGCAGTTTCTTCTTCCAGCTTAAAGTATAAAAATAAGTTTTAAGTAACAATAGCAGGGAGTCCAAACATTAACAGCAGCAATATCCCCTTAAAATTATTTCTAATTTTGCCTCAGTTTCACCCTAGCC
>RDPX01000005.1:1799171-1811101 GCA_003991215.1 Morbakka virulenta | reverse complement strand
GTTCCGCTATGTGACGATGTTGTGTGTGGTTTCTCTCTCTCTCTCTCTCTCTCTCTCTCTCTCTCTCTCTCTCTCTCTCTCTCTCTCTCTCTCTCTCTCTCTCTCTCTCTGATCAGAAACTTTTTTGGCGAAATGTAGACCCCCTACTTTTTAATTTACTTATGGTATAGCAAACGAGAACATCTCATCACTTTCATAACACTCATCTTTGTTCCTACTCTGATTGATAGTTTGAAAATTTCCACTGGAATTACATTTCCACACTGTCGAATTCTCGACAATTTCTCGTTTAGATAAAAAAATAAGGTTACTTAGAACTGTCCTAGTCCTTTGTTTATTGTGCAAAATTAATCTATAATTGTTTCTACTTTCACTGCAGTTTCTTCTTCCAGCTTAAAGTATAAAAATAAGTTTTAAGTAACAATAGCAGGGAGTCCAAACATTAACAGCAGCAATATCCCCTTAAAATTATTTCTAATTTTGCCTCAGTTTCACCCTAGCCACACGTTCTGTGCCACTGTTGTAAAAGTGTTTGGTATTAAACGAGTCTTTATATATGAAGTGAGGCCTTAGTAAAGATAACCTTAAAGTAGCTGGAATCTAGAGTTTAAATCTTGTTCATCTCAAAAATTTTATTCTGTACAAAGTATTAGGCTGTTTGTTATGCATTTATTTCCTTAATTAAAATTTTAACTAAAAACCATTATTAAAATTCATTCTGTAATATAGTAATTCTCAAGAGATTGATTAGAGCTATATACGAATTTATTTTTTTTACAGGATGTACCCACAGTCATATCATTTATACACGATGTACATATATATTCTGTTATCACATATATATATACTGTTATCGCGTATGTGTGCTGTTATCACATATATATATATATATATACTATTATCACATATATATATATATACTATTATCACATGTTCTGTTGATCGAGCCTCCTTGTTGACCCTCGTTTCGGTTTTAAAATTGATGGAGAGTTAAATACAAATTGAGAGATTTTAAAAAATGTGTTTTCAAAAACAGCTAGTCACAATACTCAGACCACAACATCGTAAGTTACCCACAAATTAAAAAACTATTTATATTACCCCTTGTCTTTAATGAATTTATATGGACAAGTATAAAAAGGCTCGAATACATCAGAGAACAACATTGGATGAAAAAGTTATCACAATACGATACAGGTATAATTATATCAACCTTTTACATATAAAAAAACCCTGATAGTTTTGCAACTAAAATAAAAAACACAAGTACACTTAGTTGTGTCACAGACTTTAATCCTAAAAAGTTTTTAAAAAGTATGAAAAAAGGCATTTTATTTTAGACTTTTGTAGTCTAGACACATTAAAAAAAAAAATCGATTGGTTATAGTCTAAATTGAATAAAATGGGAAAGCAGAAGCCTCAAATTGTTGCTAGGGCTGGAGGAGTTAAGAAAATTACTACTCATTCCTACATGGGTACAAAAAACATCCATGTCTGAGAGATCCTGTTCAATTAGCGAGGATGGGGGAAATTTAGCGTGCTCATTATGAGTAGCTTTCTAAATGTGAAAAATAGTATTGTTAATAAAATGTATACACATGTAAACTTTCGCTTGTTCAAAAATGTAAACCCCGGATGAAAAATGAATTTTGGACGCCTTGACAGCATATATCATGCAAATTCCCCCCCCCCCCTCAACCCCCACTATTAGCTCCGCTCTCTAAATGGGTTTACACTATTGACCCGAATCACAGCAATTCGGGTCAATAGTGTAAACCCAAATGATACCAGCTTTGGCCTTAGGCAGTGAAAATGTTTCTTTAAATTTGGCTGATTGTGTTAACTGTCGTCCGTTTACCTCGTCTCAGTGGCTGTATAATTCAAATATTTGACAAAGCTGCCCTTGTTGGACAATTGTGACGAATTCTCTTTAAAGATGCTTGTTGTCGCAAATTCTGTCTGCGTCCGATTTGCACTGTAGACCTCTTAAATCATAGCTCTTGTATTGGCTTGCATAAAAAGTAGTTACTGCAATATTTCTTTATCATTTTTCCTTTAGAACACGGGGAGTAACGTACTCAGTGATATGACTCTCTGATAAAGGACGACTTTGGAAAAATATTGTACGGTATATCTCCTCACAAGAACAACTTCCTGGAGATAGGAGATGACTTTAATGCGATCATGTTTAACAAAATGCAAGATTCTGTCAGCCAACAAACCAAAGTTACTTTTTTGTTTGCTAGTGAAACAAATATCAGACCTTCTGTTTGAAGGTTGCCAGGAACGGAAAAAGTCAATGAGTTGTCCAATATTCCATTTTCCCAAAAATTCTAAATCGGGGTTGGGGAGTTACAAGAATATTGATAAATAACCAAAGGGACAGTCGGGGTGCATAGCAAAAAGAATCATGCAATATGCAAGAACACGAAAACACCATGCTGGTCCGGTTGAAACAATGGCTGATGATGAAAATTATTGAGATAACAATAACAAATAGTATAATTGAAATATGAGGGGAGCGAGAGGAAAATAAAACGTTTACTTGGTCAATATCTTTCCACTTTACAATAATTTAATAACCTTTTAAATTTAATTATTTCCAGGAGTTCAATAATTCAGTTTTTCTCGTTCTTCAACTTGTGTATGATTTTTAATAAAAGTGCATCAATTAAACGAGCCTCCAAAAGTGGAATCTAAAGGATACAAGTCCAAGGATAACTGAAAGCAGGGAACCTAAACGTGTTTAAGATTTTAAAAAACTATTGGTTTCCATATTTTCTTACTTACACTGTAAATCTTCATATCATATGTTAAGTTAGCTGATCCTCGGACGAATTTCTCACACATTGACCAAAGCACGAGTGCAAAGTGAAAAGTAAATGTTACTGGACATGTTATATTTTTTTCCTTACAAAAAAAGTTATTCTTTTTTTTACTTAATTCTACACCATTTTTAAAACAGAAAAACACAATCGCTAAAAATCGAGCGTAATCTTCTTTTTCTTTTCGCTGTAATAAAACGTTTAAGTTATCTCGTGAAAACGATTTTTCGGATGGAAACCAGGTACCGTCTAGACTAAAAAGAATTAATTAATATATGAATGAATGGTAGGGGGAAAGTTTTCTGGTGGGGAAAATGGGAAAGTTCCAATAAACCCCTTTTGTTTCCATTATAACAAAGAGAGAACCGATGTCGCATGTTAGAGTATAACTCCTTCAGCCACCTTATGTGGACCTGATATCAAGCTAGTGGTGCCATTCATAGGAAAACTACCCCATGTTATTGGTTCAGTGCCCTGTTTTAATCGACTAATCATTCCTCCTAATTCTCAGTTTCTACTATTAGGTATCTAAAATTTGTCATTTTTACAATAACAAAGAATAAAGTTACAGTTAAAGTATAAAAACACACATTTGTTTTTAGGGACAACTCGGATGGTTGTCTCTAAAATGTAGCGGAAGCTTCTGATATCTAACTTTGAAACAGTTAAACTTTACGGATCAGAGTTGCTCTTGTTTTGTGTTAATGCTTGCACCCACCCATTACTGAAGAAAACCATTCCGACCTTAAATACAATATCCACGTTTTACCATCATCATATCAACAAGCTTCACACCGCAGTACGCTTACTTTGTATCGCTAAGATAAGCATATATCTGTAACATTGTTTTTATATATACATTACTGTAATATGTGTATATATGCTCAAGAGAGACCCTCAGCAACATATGACACACGATAATTAAAATAGTGATGACTGTGAAGCTGATCGTGGTATTGAAATATATACGAGTTTGGCAGTGAGTTTTCGTGTAACTTACTTACTTACTTACTTAGGCTCATCCGATTCCTTGAGGTCACGGTGGAATTTTGACATAGTTTGCACGCCAGTGGTTTCTGTCGAACATTGCTACCTTCAGTTCATCATCATTTTCGTGTAAATCGGTAAATAATTGTGGCCCTACTTAGGAGAATTCCTGCTTTATCATAAACCCCCAAAAATTTCAATCAGAAAAAGCAATAAGTTAACTTACCAATTTGGTACTGATTTCTCTCCTTTTGATAATATGACTGATACTTGCAGTAGAAGAAGAACTGATGTGGTAATTCTTGACGTCTCCATTTCACAATTCTGTGTGAAAAAATTAAAACTGATCATTTAAGAACCTGGCCAAGTTTTTTTTTGAGACAAGAGCCGATCTCTTGCTGAAAGGTATGTTATCAAAATCGTACGTCAAGCAATTTATCTCCCCTTCCATTCGGCAACAGACAAAGCAGATATCATATGATCAGTGATGAGAGATAACGGACCGGATACATTAGCTATGCAGATTTGAATTCTTGGATTGTGCATCAATACGAAAAGGTGGGGAAACTGTGATTAGTTTGCGAACTGTAATTATAATTTATAAGAAATGTCCAAATTACAATTACACCACAGGAAAGACTTATTTGTTAATCATTATTTATAATTGTCGAAAATTTCACTTAGTGTTAAAACAAGGTACATAGAAGTGAGGTGTCCACCTGGTAATTTAAAAATTTGCCTCTTGTTAAATTTTCTCTTTTTTGGTGAAACGTCAATTTACTTTGTACTTTGTTTAATGCAATTAATGCATATCACATTTCAATGCACACATTTAATGCTATTACTTAAAAAACACGATGGTTTTGTCATTTTCAAAATAAGAAAGGATACAATGAGATGCAATATTTTTGCGTTCTTTGTTGAAAAGAAACGGCGTCTTAGTGGCTGCAGCTTAAAAGTGACAAGTCGATTAGAAAGAAATTGAAATGGGTCATTGAAATATAATTACTACACTTTCAGTAAATAAATTATGGGTTTACATTTTCATTTTTTTTAAATTTGTGAACTGGGCTCTGATTTTAAAGAATTCGTTAAGATTTATTGGAACTTTAAACGCAAAACAATTTCTCCCTCAGCTTCTTGGATTAAGAATGAAAACAGTATCATTCACACCCGAAATAATTTGATCATCAGACATCCAAAGTTTACTTGAAATGACCAGAGAGTAAATTAAAGAAAGTAAAACATCAAACCCTACATCATTTCAACTCAGGGAAAAAACGATTACCAACAGAACAAAAATTCTGATAATCAATCATTATAATTCTACATAAAATACAATATTACCTTGCAATAGGCTACTATCATTTGCCACAAAGAAGGAAAGTGCTACAACCTTAAGGGCAACATTTTAATAATATTAGCATACAATAAGTAGGGAGCCATTGTATTACTATGTAATTTGATTATATGCTATATAAATTAATAATAATGTTTTTATAAGCGTAATTTTTCTTAATGTGTTTATATGTAAGAATTTTAGGCTGGTCAAGAGGTAAATCCAGTAATGAAGACCTGTTATTGCTCTGAGGGGGCACAAATTAAGAAAAAGGAAACATTTATTCTATAGAGATGTCGAGTTAAAAGCAGTAACAGAATTACAAAATACGATTTAAAATCCCATTATTGATAACTTGTCGAAATTTGTATTGCTCGAGGACCGTTCATAAATAGTGAAGTTTGTTTTCAGATCTCCATATCACTCCTCAATCAGCATTCAACACTTAAGCATAGCTTACAAAAACTAATAAACTTTTTTAATGCTTTGGGCAATGCTCTAAATCTCTTTCTTCTCTTTGCAAAGAGGCGTCAGATGGGAATAACACGAGTCTTCTGGATTTATCCTACCAGAGAATACCACTCAGTACATTATACCGTCATACAAATAACAATGGAATGGAAATCAGGGTGTGAAGTGCGACAATTCGATTCTTACTGAATATGCAGCAAGAGAGACTTAAAAGAATGAAACAATTTGGTCCAGGAGAAGTCATTTATATCATTCTTTGTGTCAACTGTCCAGAGGCCGATCTTCGTTATTTTTTGGCAAGTTGCTTAGTTGCTTTCAATATTAGTCTCTTGCTATATAGATTGCCCTTGGAATTCTGCACTTCTTATTTCCGTATTGCAAGCTGAGCAAGTTGTGTCAATGAGTTACATTAAGAACTTTCTCATTCAAAGAAAGAAAAGTAGCTTTGATGCCATTCGAGTTTCGTACCCTGAACCTTCCCTTCATTTTCCCAATGCAGCTTCCAAAAACGTCTTTGAAAATACTAATTAATAATGTTTCCGTCGATATCGTCGATACAGTTGACGCCGTAGTACAATCTTCGAAAGATACTTAATTCTTCATTGCCTCTTAATTACAGAGTAATCATCATTCAAGTCACAACAGGACAACTTCTTCAATTCTGTTGGGTTCTTCCTCAGCTCTTTCGATTTCTGAGTAGCTGCTTGTATTAATGCATATGGAGTTAAAACCCCTCAATTGCGTAATTTTAACTGTTCATTAATATAATTGAATATTACCGGGATTATTTTAGTGACAGACGCCGCCACCTTATACAGGCGACTTTTCACCTATTTTAAGAGCCCAATTGGTCCAATACATAAGCTTTACAATGTCCCAACTCGTTTTCAGTAACATTTAGGTTTGTTAAAATAGCAGATACGGTTTCAAATTGTCCATACTGTAATGGTACAGATCAGTTATCCGGGCTCTTAAGACAAAAAGTGAAACTGGTACTCCAAAATATTCAAACAGCCAGAGGGCTTTCCACAATCTATTCTTCAAACTCAAAAATACACAACAAAATATCATACACTTCTTCAGCTACACTTCCAATCTCCTCCTTAACATTCTCTTACAAGGGTTTTTAGACACTATTTACAATAGTTGTTCAACATCCAATCAGAACTGATTTATCAAAGGTCACTAAATATCACAAGTGCAAATAACAAGACAAGCTCAATAGACCACACGTAAAAGAGTAACAGTCAAAAGCTACAATACACATGACAAGCACACGAAGTGGACACGATTGGACAAATACATAGAACAGAAGTTAAAAGTAGCACTAAGAGTAAAAATACTGGCAACCAGGGGGAAAATACCGTTACAATACCACCTGTGGGCCAGTACTAGTACTTGAGGTGGCCGAAAAATGTTACAAAGAATATTACAAGTAGAGAAAAACTTTTCCACTCGGTTTTTCAAGTCAAGGCATTAATGATTAAAAGGCAAAACTCGTGATTAAAGTATTGCCTGAATGTACTATTTTTCAAGCCTGCCCTGTATCTTCTTTTAGACACTTTTATAATTTTTATCCGTAATAAACACACAGTAGTAAAATCCCCTTTGAATCAAAAAAAGTCTCATGCAGGTTTTGTACGATGACTAAGAGATTCTAAATCCATTTTTTCTGATTTGGCTACTGGGCTGTCCTGTGTGGTGACTTTTAAAGCACTGAATAATGATTCAGTGTTTTAAGGGTCACCAAACGGTCTCCAATAACATTGTTTTCACTCCCATAAATTTCCAGTTGCACAATGAGCGTTATACGAAAATGCCTTGTCGGAGATAGCATTTTAAAATGCAGGAAATATTATAGGTGATAAAAATATCGTGAGAATATGTTTGGGTTAACAGTGAAAATGAAAACAAGACAAATAACTAACGACTATGAAATCTTCAATATTGGCTCGATGTCAGTGAAAGGACCCAGCGCAATCCAGGATTGGTCAATCCCCTTCTGTGTATTTGTGTGCAAATTCTAATACCAACATTACTGTCGAAAAGCACAAAATTCTTTTTGAATTATATATATATGTATGTATGTATATATATATATAAATCCAGTATAGCATACAAAATAACTAGACAAATTTAGCAGTTACTACTAGTTTCATGTTTTCTGATAAGATTGTTAAGTCTAGTTATTTTGTATGCTATACTGGATTTATAAACGCTCTGGAAACATTTAGCACTCTTAGTGAACATTGGTATACTTTACTAATATTACTATATATATATATATATATATATATATATATATATATATATATATATATACCTCTTGATATCATTTTAAAATAGAAAAACAGGATAGCTATAACAAAAAGTCGTACATAAATTCAATCGAGATTGTTCATTTGGTTTCCTTAATGTCTAAAGCGCTACTGCCTTGAAATTACTGTAAAGACAAGAATGGAATGGTGATTCTAAATAAAAAATTATAGTAGTTATACCCTAAAATAAGGCCCGCGTGCTTCAAGATACAAAGTTGGGAAGGCACGAGGTTATCGACTGGGTAAGACCCTAGCAATTCCCCCTTTTGGTTTTAAGAAAAACAAATTTTCAGGAAATAAGAGCTATAAAGTCAAACTGAAACTTTTGAAACTTCGATACACTCCATGCAGTGGTTTTAAAAAGCTGAAGTTTTGAAGAAGGTATGCGCTATCCGATTATAATTTCCGAATATCAATGGTAGCAAAGGAAAATTCAAAGTTTTTGCGCATCCTAATACAAACATAAATAAGATATCCCCAAATAATGCTGAGATTAAAGAACAGAACGAATTAGAGCTACTTAAGCTACCAGTTTTCGGGCTATATATAAAGAACCTCCTTTCTAAGCTTTGCTGTTACAAAAACACCCAGGTGTTTCAGAGTTGCCGGCAAATTTTTTTCTCCGGACGCAAGGTAGGAGAGGTTTCCTGAAATATAAGACCATTAATTTAAAACAACAAAAGGCCGCAAATTGTTAAGCAAGTCTTAATATTTCACTTAAATGATCATGTTATTTTGTAGCGACTTGAAACTAGATCAAAGCTAGAATAGATACCTTCAATAGTTATCAAAGGTCGTTACATATTGATGTTAGTACCAGGTGGAAATTATGAGGAGGAGTCCAATGTTTCCGGACCCCCTGCTCACCAAGAAAGAGATAGACGCAGATCAGGTAATATTGTATCTCCTTCTTCACTTCAACGACTATAATACATTTTGTTGATATGAATACTAACCTTAGACCTGTATACTTGTACAGTACAGCACTAATTTTGACTGAAACCACATGCTGAGTTTATGACTAAGGTCAAAGGAAATACAATAATACGGATCAATAACAATTTGTCAGGTTCAAGTGGCATTATGTACGGTACTTACGAGGGCGTATTATACTTGTGTCTATTCAGATTCGTTACAAAGATAGTTCAACGATCTTTAACACTCAAAAGTGCACACTCAATGCATGAAGACTTTTACAAACAACTTGCTTTGAATGTACAAAAACACTTTCAGCATAATGTACATTGCAACATAGCACGACACCAAAACGAGTTTATTAGGGAAAAACCCAGGATTAATGTTAAAGTAAATAGCATACCAATATTTGAAACATACTAAATGAATCAATGAAAATCATCACTTCCCTTCCTTCGTTTAAATTCCATTATAATAAAGATATTCTATCAAACTGTAGGACTCATCATTTATACCCATCCTAATAACAACACTGTGCGAAAATTATTTTTAATTATGTATCAAAACATTAAGTATAATTTGTGTTTTTTCTGTGTGACCTGTATTTAAATTCTTTTGTAATGTAAAATATCAAAAACCTTATGCCTATCATTAAGATTTCGTACCCGATCATTATCATTATTATTGTTATTTTTATGTAACTATGTAGTATTACTATTATTATTATTACTATTATTATTATTATTATTACTATGGCTACTACTAAAACTACTATCATTGTTACTATTCCTAATACTCATTATTTAATATCATCATTTTTATATATCATAATGATGATGATAACTTATTACCAAAATAATCTAATTGTATAATACTCATTCACTTATGTAAATGTGTATTATAGGAGGGCCTTACACAAGCCTTGGCTTCTCACAACCAGGACTCACTATTCCTATTTATATTGACAAGTGTTCTTTTTCAAATTGCATATTTCTTGTTGTTTTTAAATAAAATTTGAAATAGAATTGAATACTGAAATTGTATTTGTCAGCCTTTTTTGAGTGAAAACCACCCAATTTTCCTTCCACCACCCTTTCTGGACACGCGCCTGTGTGGAAGAGGATAAAGTACACCATTCGACGTCAACACATGCTTTTTTCGCAGCCAATTTCAAATTGTTAAATCCTCGCACCTAGTTAACCATTTAATTGCCCCTTTCGTCACTTGAAACAATGTTTTTGGTGGAAATATTACATTCATTAGTTAAAAACAAGAGTGATTTTAAAATAGTTTAACTCTTTCCTTTGGTAATAATGTATTTCATAAAACAGAACTGAAAACCTTTGTGGCAGCTTTCATTCCTGTCAATTTTTAGATGATAAACAGCGGTTGCTTTCAATTCGGAAATCGTTGCTGACACAAGGTTACAAAGCAGTTTACTAAAGTGTCGTTAAGTCGATATTAAGTTCCACGGGAAAATGTTTACTTTTCCTCTGGACAAGTTTCATCCAGATGCAAATGAGTTATTAGGTACGAGAGTATAAAATGTGTTAATAATTATTTCTGTGTGAAATATGAATAGAAATGACATATCTCTTTCTCAGTGTTACGACACATGCATCTGCACTGGTTATCATCATTAGCAAATACGCCTTCCGCCATTTGTCGACATTGCGCTGAAATCCAATATTTATTGGGTTTTTTTATTTAGACATTCCTCCGAAGAGTTTTGGCGCGTCATCAAACCAAATCCATTCATACTTAGCTGACAAGGAATGAAAGTGTTCCTGTCTGCACTGGTGCACATGATATATTCAATTGTTATTGACTCTGTTTGTAAATGGGTGTTTGTGAGAAACAATATATTTCAATCGACCAGCCATGAAAATTAATGTAATGGATGTTAAACGCCATAATAGAAGAAAGCAGGAAGTTATACACAGCTTACTGCGTGGAAAGCAACTAATGTATACGCTTTTTTATAATGATATACTTTATAAGGATATCGAGGTATCGATTTCATTCATTGTTTACGTCAAATTTTGTATTTCTTATCAAGTAAACTGAGCTTTAACGAAGTTCCAAAAACAATATTCCAAAACAAATTTAAATTTAAGAATAACCTAAGAATATGCTATATTCAAGGTTTTATTTATTGTAGATACAAAAATTGATCTGACCCAGCACGAAATTCGATTTCATTCATTGTTTACGTCAAATTTTTTATTTCTTATCAAGTAAACTGAGCTTTAACGAAGTTCCAAAAACAATAACTTCGCAATGTAATTACTTCAGAGAAGACAAGCAAGTGTAATCGAACGTTGTGACGTCAGTCATTCACAACAATACATACTTCATTCAAGACATTTAGTCATACGTTTTCATAGATATGGATGGTCTTCATAGATAGTCGCTAGGTTGTGATAATGTGTGGAAATAGATAGAACTCGTGAAAGGAAGAACTAGTTGATTCTCGGAGCGTGGAAAGGACTTTAAAAGTCATTTATTGACAATAAGCTGCAGTCAGTCATATTCAGGGTATATAAGGCTGATATCTGTCAAAAAGTTAAGAATATTGAGTCTGAAACGAAAAAAACACTTTTCTTATAACGAAAAAAGCATGCAAGACGCAATAATATAGAAGACCTGCTCGAATTGGAAAATCAATAATTGTAGAGTCTCCGAGGAATGTTCAACCAGGTTAGCACCTTCGAGCATTGACTATTTGTTTGTTGCAAAATATCTGCCCGGGAGATGGTTCTAGTCCTGTATCCCAGCATTTAGGGCAGTTTAACGACATACCTGGGACAGTGAAAGGATACTGCTATCAAATTCTCTCAATTAAGATGAGTACCAGCCACTTTTTGTATAGGATTGTACCCGTCGAGATCATTTCCTGTTAAAAATTCTGTGAGTTAAGGATGTTTTTCTAAAATGTCTCCAGTAAACTATTTTCAATTTGATGTCTTACAGGATGAAACGGTAATTTAAAGAACGCATTTGCGGATTTAACTTACTAAAATGCTAATGTGTACGACGAAAACGTATGAACTGTATGACAAGTCAGTTTGTACT
>RDPX01000005.1:1775835-1797819 GCA_003991215.1 Morbakka virulenta | reverse complement strand
TATTATATTATATTATATTATATTATATTATATTATATTATATTATATTATATTATATTATATTATATTATATTATATTATATTATATTATATTATATTATATTATATTATATTATATTATATTATATTATATTATATTATATTATATTATATTATATTATATTATAATATATTATATTATATTATATTATATTATATTATATTATATTATATTATATTATATTATATTATTACTGATAATGCCATTTGCAAAACTTCCTTTTCTGATCAGTGCAAGCAAATATACATTTGTAGAATATTTCAAGAAGATTGGAGTTTTGAAGAAGACAATGAGACTGTAGACGTTTTGGAACAATTGTGAAACACAAACATATTTCGCTGCCTCAACTGCGTAGAAATTGTTTGGATTTCTATTCGGCTTGTTTCAGTCTCCTGGAATGGGTACCAAAGGACTTTCAATCTTAAAGTTTTTTTGTTTGTTGTTTGCCTCCTGTATTGACATGGACTTGTCAGACAAATGGGAAAAGGTGATATTGTTTCACGACAAAATCCGGAAATAAAATGCTTGAGAAGACTAATTTTTGGCGCCAGGTACAATGCCATGTGCCACACAAGAGCATTAGAAACGTTAGCCAATATATTAATGTTGCTGACAATCTCTTTACCACCAATACCACTCTGTTGATGTATTAAATACGGAAGTTAAATCACAAGTGTGTCAATACTGGTTTGGTTTGCATTCTTGGATCACTCATCCCTGCAAACAACTGATGAAAAACAAACGAAGAATATTATCACAACAAATAATGATATCCATGATCCATCAAAAAGCAATGGCTTTTTTGAGGGTACCCAACAGAGTTTTAGGCGCCTAGAAATTTTATAGACCCCTTGCTCCTGTCTTTCACAACGGTACAAGATATACCAGGCGTTTTAGGATTTCCATACCTTATTCTTCGAGGTCGCTTTTGGAGTGCTCCCCGAAGAACTGATGTGACACATGCACATTTGAGGAACAGACAAATTATCAGTTATAAGAAACCCTATTTATTCCACTTAAAACCAGAGGTCTAAACACATTTATCGTAGAATAAGCAAGGTGCATGTGGCTCCCTTGGTTGCTGTGCTGTAAAGAAAGTAGGGACACTTCTCTTCACATCTAATTACAGAAACTGCTTGCAGTGTTACAGTAGCTCTGAAGAAGCTTTAAAAAGAACTTGTCTATTTTGATGAAAATTGCGCGTGAGCGAACAAAGAGAGGCACAGAAAATGCCCATTACACAAGAAAGATTATAAAAATAGTAAAAAATGTTTTTCAAAGTAAGTCTAACAAAAATCTACGCTCATTTGATAGTATAAAAAAGCAATGTCCTTCAGTATCACAGGGAGGGCTTTTAACCACAGTTAAAAGTGATTGTGCTACTACCCTACTACTGCTAGAGGGTTATAGCATACACTTAAGTGTGTCTTTTTTTAAATTTTTCTATTTTCCTTATTATGTGCGGTGGTTTAAGCAGATAGTTGAAGCAAATTTTGCAATAAATTAAGGCCCCAAGTTTTATTAAAGCAATCAAATCTCATATTTGAACTTGAAGTACTAAAAAGATGAGATTATGTGATAGAGTAAGAAGTGCCATTAGAAAAAATGACACAATGGTAAGTGTGCAAATATGACGTGCTATTATCGGAAGTGATATTTTTCTTATTATGTCATTTCTTCTATTGCCAGTGGCTCTTTTGTCGCACTTCTTCTTTGGTCACCTCCTCTGTTGGTGCTGACTCTTTTGGCACTTTCTCTGTTGTCGCATTACCAAAAGATTAAAAAGGAAATTTAGAATTCAGAGTATTTTATTGGATTCTTTTTCTGTGGGGCGTGTCAAACTTTAATAGACCTGAAAAAAAGATGACCCAAGACTCCAAATTTTTAATGCAGTTTGTGTAAGAAGTGGTGATAGGGAAAAGTCTCTCGTCAAAATTTAGGTAATTTTCTCAAACTGATCATTGGAGTTTGTGCTTTCTATTTTTCTTTTTTTACATTTTTCTAAAATGTTCTTTTTATTCCATTGCCTTTTTTACCCTTACTTAAAATACGGTATAGTTATGAACTGCAAATACAAGCAACCCTTCTTCTTCTCTTCGGTAAAACTGTTCCCTGTCATCAGGGGTCAGCAGCACGAGTCTTTTCCACATACGTTCCCCTCTCCAGTGCCTCATTTGGCTTTATTCCTGTATTCATCATGTCATAACTTTCCTGTCTCCCTCTTGACCGTTTTCCTGGTTTCATCCACGTTTTCTAAATTTTTTCAAGTGAAAGCAGCTCACGAAGACTCCCATTTTAAGAAAACATGAGGGAAAGGAAATTTAAGACAAAAGGAATAAATTCCTTTTAGGAATTGGAAAAAGGTTAAAGGCAAACAAGGAAAACAACAGATTGGATATCTTTTCAAAACCTTTGAATCTTTGCTTTGAATCTAACAGTAGCATCTGGACTAAATCTCTGTAGCTAGTTACACGAGAAATCCCTAGGTGATCTAGAACCAATGACGTAATTTATCACAGGACACCTTGTGGTAATGATGACAGAAAGGGCTAAGGCTGAGATATCATGTTATAGTAACAAGGATTGCAGAGCTAAAGCAAGTGAGATGTCAATCAAACTGAAGCCTCGTCCTGAAATTCGATCAAAGAGGTCCTATTAAAAAGGAAGAGCACTTGCAAAAACATGATAAGAATAAGCTTTACAACTACAAATACAAAAAGAAAAAATTGTAAACCGGAGAGGAAATAGAAAGTTCAAAAGCGGTTGATATTAAAAGGAAGTAAAGGCAAGGATAACCACTATGATGTAAAAAGAAGAATTATGAAAAAAAGATAATACAAGTAATATCAAGAAAGCTCATAGGACAAGAGTATAAGTAAAAGACAAAAATGAAATGAATAAAAACAGCTAAAAACAATTTTATAAAAAAAACACAAGGAAATACAATAAGAGCATTTTTCCATTATCAGTGCAAATAAAAATAATCATGAGTTATTTGATGTTATATACAAAAATGTTCTCCATGAAAATTAAAGGATTTTGTAATTAAAATAAACAGAGCAATAAGGAGCAATTAAAGTGATATATAATAAATGCTATGCTATATCTTTTCTAAAAGAAATATCTAAACAACAACGATTTTGTTAAATCAAAACAAAAAATATGGGGTAAACTGTACCAATTTCACGGGAAACACATGTTTAACATATCATAGTAATTTTTCATAACAAATATTAAAAGCAAGAATACTATCACCTTGAAAACTATGATCAAACTAGGAAGAACACATTTTGTGAAAACAGTGAGCTTATATTTTATCTGAAATTGGGCTTCAAAAAATTTCTGCACGGAATGTCCTTGGAGAATCAAAAAGAGAATAAAAACAAAAATTTCTAATTACAACACATAAGCAACGTGAATTCCTAATAAAAACTTTTGTATGTAGACCCTATACAACGGAATACTGTAATACAACTCAGTCACATTCATAACAGAATTACCTCCATTTATTAAGAGTATACCTTAGATGAACCAAGGCAAGGCAATAACAAAAAAACCTGGTACCTAGCTTAACAATGTGAAAAAGGTATGAAGAATGAGGAAAAAGGGCGAAAAAAGTTTCTTGATATATTTCTTAAAGAAAGTATTAGTCTTTACTGAAAAAAGGTGCCATAAAACAGAATACGTTGTTTGCTTTAGTGTTACTTAGACATCATTTTGCTCTAATATCCATCATTGTCAAATAATACTATTTGAAGAATATGTAACAGCAGCAAAACGAATTGGAGTCGATGGCTCATACTAATCAAACGTTAAAATATTAAGAGGCAGCTATCAGTAATTGATATATGTTTAAAGTTGTCTTTTTATGTCGTTTTCCTTCTAATCATACATGATTAAGGATTAATACATTTTAATCAAATTTCAGTATTTCCATTCTTTGAGCAAAGGTTTGATAAAAAAAATATATTAATTGATTTTAATTTCATATAACACAATTGTTTAGAAATATTCTAACAAATATTCTTGCTTAAAATGGCTCTCTGAAATTAACGAAATGACTATTTTTAGCCTATAAACAGTAGTCAGGTATATCGAGTTTTATTTTCCACAGCATTGTACATGATGGATTATATCCAAAGGTTTATAGCGTGTCGCAGTTCTTCCTAGCCCTGATAGTACATTTGAAAAAGGCCATAGTATGTCTCTAAAATTCCCAAGTAAATCACTTTTTGAAAACAGCAACAAATTCACGTCTCCTTTTAACTTTTAAGAACTACAAATGTTTGTGCCAAAACCGTCTGACACAAGTATCATACTGTATAATATTGTATCTTCTTTTTCAAAACATTTTTGAAAACTATATATAGCTTGGTCTAATGGATTTGTCCATTAGACCAATCGATTAAAAGGAAATAAATACGGATGAACTATTAGAAAATCATCATAACATAACAATGTACTGAGACTGTTTTTGCATAAATGTCAAATCAACTTTTAACAATGTTCAGGAACAACCATCGTATACTAGAGCAATACAGACCTTTACCCGTGAGGTAATACGTTTGTTTCGACTTTTGTGGAGCACTCAACAATTAAATTTCTAATGTCAGATCAAGTTTACGTTCTAAATTTTTGCTCCTCGTTAGACCACATTTTCGAAAAATATTTAACGAATTAGCTATTTTGCTATCAACGTGACCCGGATATCGGAAGTTAATAGTTTTACTTTTCCATTAATCCAATATGCATAAAAATTAAATACTTTAAAATTAATATTAGAGCCAATACTGTATTGCAGTGTATGGGTGTTGTGCCAATATGTTACCAGCATCTCTAAAAATAGACTATTTTTGCATGACGTCTTTTAACCCTTGATATCGTGCTGTGACAAGTTCTGATAGGATCCTGCAGAGACACCAAAAAATTTGACCGCTGCTTCACTTTGATGTGTTTTTCTCAATATATTTTATCTTAGTATATTGATCTTAATATAAAAAATTCAACCCAGGTTACAAAATTCTAAGATAATTTAAGTAAAAAATTTCACTCACCGAGTTTTTCCAAATAAGAAATCTTCCCTCACTCCGACAAGACTCAAAGCATACTGAGTTGAGATTTGTTCTTTAACTCAATCGCAGGGGTGTCTTCGTGTCAGATAACGAGAATTTCAGATTTCCAGTTGAAAAATTGTTAAATCTTAAAAATACATTTAGAGTGAGCTCCCTCTAAAATAATATTTATATATTTGTTAATTAATTACTTTTACGCGTCAGGCAGCACATATAGACCTCTTTTAGAATTTATGTACAAGTTTGTTACGAACGTTTAACAATGTAATAATCCAAACTGTGAAAATATTTGAAGCTCCGCAAAATAGCTGCAGCATAATTTTTTATTTTATGCGTATGGACATTTTCCCTGTTTAATATTAATATATTAATAGCAATGGAACTTTATTTTACTTTTCAATCTCAGGAAGCCTCATGCTAATTTTTCATATTTGAAATAGAGAATAACAGGGTAATCACGTGACAGTACCCACTTCATTTACTACTGCTGTTACGTCTTGGTTTATCGATGAACACGGGGGCATTACATTTTCGGTGGGGACAAAGAAGTAAAATATTCTTTTCATTTGACTTGAGCCTTCCCATTAATATTTAAGTTTGAGGTATACTTATATCTAATGAGCCCCCTTTTCCTTTGCTCAATTACCCATTGTGTAGAATGCAGTTACAAAAGAAGGGTTGACGTTATCTAAAACAGCTGTCCAGTATTTCAACTTAATTTGACGTTGCTCTTTAGCTTGTATTCTTGAAACATTTTACGTAAACCACGCCATTGGGCGGATATATCTGAAAATTATTCACAGCTTGGGTAAAACCACAATTACCCACATCATTCATTTAAACAAAAGAAAAATTTGTTTTTAATTAATAATACATTTTGTTTCAAGAACATTCAGAATTCAAAATTATATCAATGTAAAACCAGCTCATTTTCACTTGCTGATAATCTTGTCAATACTATGATAGTACCATAGAGGAGGAGCTAATGAGATGGTTAATAGATAGCCTCTTATTAATAGCGTTTTGTTTAACTGCGAAGAAATCAGAGTGTATAAAGAATCAAAAGAGGCGGATCTGTTCCTGCAAAGTTGTAAATTAGAACAAAACCCTTAAAAAATGTACTTATTAAAATCAGAATACCAGATAGGATAAGATTAAAGTGATTTATGACCAAGCTACTAAGGTACATGGCAGTATCTGCTACTGAACCTCTAAAGTGCTAAAAATAGATAGCTTATTTTCATTGGCGCAGTTTAAATCTCTATCATGCTTCTGTCGCACATTTGAAGAGGCATAGAAAGCAGAAAAAAAATATTCTTTTGATAATGACACCCATGCTCCATACTTTTTCAGGGCATTGGCAACTAGTTACACTTAAATTTGTCAGTAATGAAACCACTTGTTCCTCTATTTTTGATGCTACTCCACAGTTATTTGTTTTAGCTACCTCTCCGGTGACCACTGTTTGCCTTTCAAAGCAGTGTGTTTTTTCCAAGAAAGGCTCTTTTGAGATCCTGGACAGTTTTGTTAGGTAGAGATTTCGCGCCAGTCGTTTCAAGGATAAACTTATTTCATTATCTTCCATGACACAATGAGCAACTATAGGCCCACATTTCGATATTCTTTAAACTCCATTTCACCGGCTGCTGTCAGGGTCCTTGTTTTCACTGTTAATTTGATATGACATCGAAGAATTAATTAGTGATTGACAGCCAAGAAAAGGAGAAAACAGAAGCCGCATTTTGAGTGCTCACACGACTTCATTCAAAAGTATCCAACTACAGTTGGGATTTTAGGGTCCATGTCGAAGAATTAATCAGTGATTGATAGCCTAGTTAGGGAGAAAAGAGAAGTCACATTTTGAGTGCTCACACGACTTCAGTCAAAAGTACAAAATGCAATTGGGAAGAAATGAGAGTTAAATTGTTTGACTATGTTGAATCTTTTCCCTCTGTCTTTTAGGTAGAATTAGAAAAGCAAAGTTAAAACTGTCTTTACCAAATGAGAGCTGGAGACTAAACACCGCTAGAGTTTTAAGGTTTCATTAGATTTAGATATTTCGACTATGATATCCAAATAGAAGCCTATTTGTTTCAGTCTGGATTGTACGAATGGACATTACTCGATTTATTTATTCAAGCCCGAGGGTTGCCGCGGTTAACCTAAAAATTTAGCTCTGACATCATAACCACCACCACCCAACACGTCCAATCATCACCATTGATCTTTTGTGCTCTTGATGCTCTTAAAATATGAAGAAGCCTGAATTACTGGAACACTATCAAACGCCAAAGATGGCACATAATACAGTTTTTAACATTTATTCAATTTTGTATGAATCTAAGAGCAAAGTTTTCAAAACTGTATCTATGAATTCTTTCTGAATTTGAAGCCTAGTATCAAAAACTGCGACTATCATTTGCTGAACGGAGTTTCTTGCTTTTTGTCTCCGATTTCACTCCCGTTTAGCAGCCTGTGATAAAGTAAAAGCAATATTCAGAAACAGCTAAACTGTGATGGTCCTGAAGCGTTTGATGAGATAATGTCTGATACACGTTCTCAGTTTTGTCAATCCTCACTGCAATATCTTGAAACCTTACAGGTTACAAACAAAATTGTTGGAAGGTCAAAATGCAAAGGTAATTTGGGCATGTATCATTTGCATGTCACTCCTTCAAATTTTGCTTGGACATTGCCTGCAAGTTCATTTCAAACACAATTTCATTGGTGTGGAATCAAATAATGAAACTGAGAGGGATTTTCCCTCACTTTTCTGATTGCAGCCAGAGGAAAAGATATCTTGAAACAAAACCAGGTGTGAGACATTTGTAGAATGTAAACAGCTAGGGTTTTGTACCAAGCACGAATTGCGTTTCATTGTCATACGACAACAGAGTCTCTGCTACTTTTTTTATTAAAGGTAGCATACCCCCAGGATATTTTGGCTATTAATCCCTAGTTTGAATATGTGTCTTGCACCCTTTCATACTCCAGGATGTCTCAAAAAAAGAGAGATTTGATTTTGTTGGTAATTGGTAAGGATTGGCGAAGATACCCTGACAAATTTGTTCATATTATTCTGAAAAAAAGACAATTTATCCGTTACCATTGTTTGCATTTGCACTTGAAGGGCCGTGGCTTAATGGTTAATGCAATTGTACTGTAACCAACAGGTTCTGCGCCCGATTCCCCCCAGCGGGTAAAACAAATTTGGAGCTTTACAGAAGAAAAAAAACATGGATTGGAGTCAGGAAGGGCACCCGGCCAAGAAATTTCTTTCTGCATCATTTTAGAGAGATTCTTTTTTGAGTCTCTCTGAAATGCATAGTTTGAGCTCAGTTACAGTTGGACCTCGATTATCCGAACAAGAGGGGCGGGAAGCAATTTGTTTGGATAACTGATTATTCCGATTACTGATTATCCGTAAACAAACGACATTTTGTTCGAAATACATTTACATATATTTACGTAAGAACACACGTTTACATAAATGTTTACCCGGACCTGAAGGTCTTATTTGGATAAGCCGAAATTCGAATAATCGAGGTTTAATTATATCAGGAAAAATGACGTTTAAAAAAACCCCAAACCACCAAACTCTTATTTGTATTTGCACTAAAATGTTTGTTAAAAACTGGATTTTTTTCAACCTAAATTTCTACATTACACTAAGGTTTTGAAGCATAACCCAAAACTGTGGGTTTCTTTTGTCATTTTTAAATGAAGCAGAAAGTTGGTGCTGGAAATTATCGGGGTAAACGTTCTCATGCCGCTTTTGTCACCTGCACCCGCCAGTGTATAAGAAACGGCGGAACAGCAAAAAAAAGCGGAAAAATGAAACAACTAATACCTTCAAAAAAAGGTAAGTTCAGAGTGGAATAAAGTAATGTCACCAGTGAGGAAACATAGACATTGTGGAAAGAAAAAGAGAGGAAAAGAGGAGTTTGTTTTCTGAAGTTTTGCAAGAATACAGAAATTTTTAAAAGGCTCTTTATATTTTCATTGAAGATTGAGATGGAAAATTTCTACCAAAGTGACATTAAAAATGTATTTCCTTTTTATCATAATTAAAAGTATTTAGATTTATGGTAAACTTTCAGTTAACAAGTGAAAGAAAAAATATATGGCAAATTTAATTTGTTTAGAGCCATGGTTTATACCATATGTGTTTCTATTTTAGCTATGGTATTGGCAAATGTGCAATTTTTCTTTTTCGCATTCTGTTTGTTCTGATAATGAACCAGAAAAACTAATTAATGTTGCTTCTCTTACGTGGTTCAAGCAAGGTTATGCATATTTGTAGGAGGTAAAAAAGAGTGGTAAAATACCGTTTATTTTTGGATTTACAATATTATAACTAAATTTAGCACATCAAAATATGTAAATATGTTCAAAATTTTTCTTTCACCGTGTAAAGGTTGGGAATGTGATGCCATGTGTGTGTTTGTGTGTGTGAAAACGTCTGTGTGTGGTTAAGTGCTAAATAGTTTCAATCCAGAATTGAAACTGGGTAAACTATCCCCCTTGTTAAATTTGGTGTGGAAATAATTCGTTATGTTTTGGCAAAACATGTAATGTTCTATTAGTACCAGTCGTTGAATTCTATTTTATTTTATTCTATAAGTACTTGTTAACAAAACTGCAATTTTTATTGCATTCTCTTTTTCGTCCTTGCACGTAAAAGGTTGTAGCTACCAGGCACTGGGATCATGGAGGCACAATTCTTATTCAGAAATATGAAAAAATACTGTATGAGGCGAAATAAAGATACAGAAAAAAAACAATACGCAAGACCAAAAAAATGAGTGCAAGGAGGCAAAAGTTCGAAACAAGTATCTCGTGAAAATGTAACTCTTGCTCTCTCTGTTGTGCTTCACATCACGTATTGTTATTTTGCACTTCTCACAGTTATGGTAATATCATAAATGTGAGAATAAAGACTGAAAAAGGAAGGAAAGATTTCCTGCCATGTGGATTTTTGTAAGACACACCATTATGAAATGAACTCGCTATCAAAACCAGTTTGATGGAAGTTGTATTTTTTACTTGATTCAAAGACCTCGCCTTCAATACGTGTAAACTTCAAAATACAGTAGACTCAACGATTGACAAATAATAATCGCTACAGAGAATATAATGGTAAAGATAAATAAATTCCAAACAAATCAGATTGGTACAAGTTAAATAGATTTTTAGGCAAGATATAAGAGTAATGGTGTGTGCGTACGTTATTATATTAATAATTGGCAAAATTATATTCTTTACCAAATGCTATGGTAACAGANGAAAGATTTCCTGCCATGTGGATTTGTCATTTCCACAACCGAAAAAAAAATTAAGGAGTTTTGTAAGACACACCATTATGAAATGAACTCGCTATCAAAACCAGTTTGATGGAAGTTGTATTTTTTACTTGATTCAAAGACCTCGCCTTCAATACGTGTAAACTTCAAAATACAGTAGACTCAACGATTGACAAATAATAATCGCTACAGAGAATATAATGGTAAAGATAAATAAATTCCAAACAAATCAGATTGGTACAAGTTAAATAGATTTTTAGGCAAGATATAAGAGTAATGGTGTGTGCGTACGTTATTATATTAATAATTGGCAAAATTATATTCTTTACCAAATGCTATGGTAACAGAGTTGGCAAACACTTAAACAAAAGAAGTCAAAAGGTCTTTATCATGATATCGCAAGCATCAAGAATAGAAAATTTTAAAAAATGTTTAAAAATGGGTAACATTTCTCACAGGAGAATGAATTGCAATAAAAATACTTTAAACGAGCGGCAAAAATATTTATATTTCTTTGATAAAAAAGGAATGTATTTTTCTTCGTGATAAAAAAGTTGCTCCAAAAATTAACAAAACTCACAGAGAGCCAATTTAAGTTTAGGAAGACGTTATTAATTTATTAATCCATGTTATTAATTTTTAAAAAAAGAAGGGAGAGGAGTAGACGTGGTTATAATATTTAATTCATCAGCTACTACAGTTTAAAATATCTGTAAAAAATAATCAAAAACTTTCTAACAAATATATACAACACACACACACACACATATATATATGGTGGAGGACAAAAAATTCAACAAAACTTTTTTTGTCGTCCACCATATGATAGCTCTTATATTCTTATATTATTGAGCACTGTCGATAGCTAATAATTACTTCGATACTGGTATATATATATATATATACAACAAAAATTGAAAATGCTTCCATTCTTTTCTTAATGATGAATCTTTCAAATATATTAAATTGTACAATTATGTCATTATTAGTTCATGGATGTCAGGTGTCTGGAATATTCCAGGAAGATCGTTTCCTTTGAGAATTCAACTACCTGTTCATAATATTGGATTTACTTTCACATTCTATTCAATTTCTGCTACAGTATAGCTATATAAAACCTAATGATGCCTACCAATGTTATTTCCAATGTTAAAAGTTTCCGTGGAGGTAAGGAGTATTTGTTTACAATAAATACTAAAAATCTCTATTATTGTTCCTCAAACATCATTTTAAGATAAAATGTCAGGGATCACATGTAATATCTGTCTTTCAAAAGTTTATTTCAATTTCAATCTCCTTTATTTTAATCCATGTTGATAAATTGTTTGCGGTGGTATTCGCAGTACGTTCCTTCATCAATAACCATTCATCCTGCCTGCCACAACTAACTCCTTCATACCTGTCTTGATTATCACGTGGCCAAGAAAGAACTGATTCCTTTTTCTGGCGTCTTACAAGGGTTTTTGGGTGCTCCTCAATGCCTCTTTATTAGACTCATCTTTGTTTCCTTTGATCTTTTAGAGTATGATGATAGATCCCGTTTTTCTATGCATCTCAGCACTGAAACTTAGTAAGAAGAAAGTACTTGTGAATTTGTTTCTGTAAGAATACCGAAATACTTGCCAAAGGAACAGAATTTGAAAGAAAAACAAAAGAACAGTCTCCTTTACCAATTCAAAGTTAGGTTTCAGACATCGTTGAAAAAGAATGGAATTTATTTTTTAAAATTCCCCCTTAACTATAAAATGACATAATTTATAACCCTTTCTCACATGTTCTCATTTTCGTTCAACAATTTCTTCCTTTGTTTCTTTAAAGTATTTCAAGCAAGTGTGTTTTCTGCGATAGTGCCTAAATGTCCACACTTAAAGGTATTAGTTGTACTCAGATTACATAGTAATTTGTTAGCTGATAATTAGTAGTTATAAGTGTTTAGAGGACACATGTTGACAGCAGTGTTTATTATATATACACATATATAAACAACTTAATTGTATCATTCTCTATAAAGATAGAAATAATAATAATAATAATATACTGTACATGACTAGTTATTTGAAAATGCTTTAAGCATGAAAAAAGACAAGTTGTAAAATTGTGAAAAGAGAGTCTTCAAAGAATATGTGTGTTCTCATAAAAATAAAATTGTTTATTTTTCCTTTTGAATTTTATAATAGTGTACAAACAAAGACCTACCCAATGGATTATGAATATTATAGAATACCTAGATTCAAAACCTCATTTGTCTTTTGTGCATAAGAAGTCTTATTGAAGCAACTGTATGGCTTAAAAAAAACATACATTCAGATCAGGAAAAAGTGCTTCTTCTGCCACATTGTCATATTCTGCACAGATAATCGGACAGGTTCTTGACATAACAGGAAAGTTTCTGTATGTTACCAAGCTTTAAAATTTTGATATTCCTAACGAAACCAACGCGTTGTACCAGAAATGGTTTTTAATAAGAAAAAATAAAAAACGAAAAGATTTTGCATCATAATGGAAGACAACACAAAATTCGGCTGCACAAAAAGGGATTTGTATCAGTGCCTGCCTTTTCTACAAACTGAGCTATCTGGTCTACTTAACTAAATCATAATCATAACTGCAAAACAGACCTTTCACTCTTCTCAAACATTAATCGTTAGGCAAAGCATCAAAATCCACATATCTATGGCTAGTCCTACAGAACAACGCCTTTTCTTCCAAGCCAAAAATATGTCATATCAGCGAGCATTAAAGGACGGTAAAAATTAAGGAAAAGTGTCAAATCTGCCTGAGTAACACTCTTATTTTTTGCTGTTGGTCTTTCAAAAATTAATATTAAATACCAGTTACTGTAAATGTTTGATGATTGAGAATATAGGGTATTTTTATTATGCAAGCTTCCAATGCATTTTCCAGAAAAACACGAAATTATACATTGAAAAGGGAAATGGCAGTCATATGCATGCCGTGTATTGAATAAAAAATTCTAGGGAAGAGAGAACATATAAACCAGGGTATAAGTAGAGAAAGAGGGAAGCATGAAGGCAATTTATGTGCCAAACAAAATATTTTTGTACTTGAAGTAAATTAAACCATCAAATTCATCAGACTTCAGGAAATGGAAGAAAAACTTCATTTTTCGAACAGTTGACCATACGTTTCCGTATTTTTGCCTTATCAAGTGTCCTCATTGGTGATTTGCCATGCAGCAAAATGAATAGCAACTGGTCAACAGTTGAATCTATCGATTTGTTTTTGAACTGAAAGAAAGGTAACAATAAACGTCGTACACAAGTTTTATATAACGAATAGAGATATTTTGGGTTGACCCGACTCAGAGAGATTTGAAAGTTATCGCAAACTTGGATCCTGCCATTACTGCAAAGCCTGAGAAACCAATGACCAGAAACGTAAATTAGTTGGAAGTGCTCATTATTCACCGCACAGTAAGGCTTAGGTCCACGTTTCTGAACGTATAAAAGTAATCTTAGTCGTGTATTGTTCGTTACTCTTTGCATATTAACCTTTCAGTGGCATCCGTAATATGTTATCTTCAATGAAAAGGTCGTTCTTTAATCAGTACATATTATCTGTTATTGGAATGTGAGGATTTGATTCTGGAGACAATTTAAAATTGGGAAAATATACCGGGTTTTCATCAGCAATCATGCCACAAAGAAGTGAAACGTTGCTGGAATGTCTTGAGCACTTTTCTTTTTCTGATAGATAAGCAGCAAATTTTGTTATTGGAAAGCGCATGGACGGCGTAAGGGAAAAGCCACGTGAAAAAAAATTTGCCACTCTTTATGTCCTCTCTTTTCTGGTTCTTATAAAGCACGGTTTGAGCAACTTTACTTTTAGGCACTCGATGGCATTGGTAACAATCTCATTGTTGCTCTTCTTGTCCAAAACGAATGTTTGCACCAGCTTTTTCATGCACTTTTTCCCACGTCGAGATAAAATTTGCAATAACTGCATCAAATGTTTCTCAGTCGAGAGCTTGTTCATTCTCACTATCAACTATGTCCTATTCGCAGGAGTATGTATTTACTATCCATTAAGTCGTATTTGATATCGATTGGTAAGAAAGGTTCTCGGTTTGTACAAAAGAAAAAATGACAAGAATTTTGTTGATATTTGTTTGCTGACCCCATGTACAAATAGCACCCCTTTAATGATACAAGGTCAGACACTCGGTTTCTCCTCAAGCACTTCCACACGATAGACGTTAATGGTTCGATTTACTTGCGGGGAGAATGCTAGTTTTATCGACTACTGTGACCAGTCATGCTGTGTAAAACTTTGTTCACCTCATTTAGAATTTTTTGCCCTGATTTTTTATCCGAATTTTTATGCACCCTTGTCGAAAGATCATGTCGTAAAAGTATTTCGCCATGCTGGGAGCCTTTTTGTCTTTCGTCGGCTTCGCCTTTGACTATTGGTGAAACATTCTATGCAGACAATCAGATATTTATAACATTGACCTCTGGGAGGTTCCATAAATCGATACCTATTTCCTCCATAAACAAGCTTTTGGCTTAAATGCAATGCAACTCATCCGATACATTTGGAGGTTTCCAGTCCCTTTGACATTGATCACAATTTCTAATAAAATCTTCTATGTCACTTTTTACGTTATGCCAGAAGAAACCTGTTATATTTTCGGTCATGTTTTTACGGTGGCTAGCCAGTGTTTTCGTCTTAGTATTACTTCCAAATCCTTCATAAACATAGTAAACTATTGTTCTTTGTCTCTCGGAAGATGAAATAAACAATTTGGTGTTCTTGTACATTAACTGGACATTTATTGAAGAAATCGGTTTACAAATCTTCCGGAAATTAGCATTCTTTCCCTTATCTCCGGGAATTTCGGAGGGGAAGGTCTGTATTTTAGTTAGTTCTCCATAGTATCAAAGTTGGTATGCTTCGCCATCATTCGTTGATTCATTTCGAACAACTTTACTTCATTTACACGCTTTTCTTTGTATAGGAATAGAAAAATTTCGTTGAGAGTGAGGTATTCTTATGATTTGACAAAACATAAGGGTGAAATATTATTAATATATTCTTATATTTCAGTTCTTATTTTTTCGAAATAGCTTGAAAATTTATTGAATAATCACAACGTCACAATTCGAACGTCAACATTCTAACGTGACATTCTACTCGATAACGTTGTTGAAAGTGTATGGTTTGTTATGAGAAAATTCTTTTCTCGTGGAGTTAAGAGAAGTGTTAAAGTATCAGTGTGATAACTACCCCAGTGAAGAAACAAAAAACTCTCGGACATTTTGGCTTCACAAAGTCAATCAAATATAGAGGAATAATTTTTTTTAAATTCTCATTTACTATATTTTAAGGTTTTTAAAAAATGTGTAGGATTTTTTTTGGACACCCGATTTATATCATGAAGTATATTTAGAAAGATTTCAGACTTGTCTTATTTTAATTGCCATAATATTTCTATTTTACTAAAATTTTATTCTTATGAAACTCACCCTGGAAATATTCTTTAGATATTCTTACAAATTAGGCAATTTTCACCCTGATATTCGTGTAGAAGCTATTCTTATAAAAAGAAAAGCGTGCCCCAAATTTCACTTTAACTGGCTTCACTTCAATCACAGAATTTTTATGAGACAGATTAGAAAAGTAAACGTTCGATTACAGCATTCGAATTCAATTTCAACCTTGACCCTCCCTCAAGGAAGTGCTAATTTTCTAGGAAAAAGTACTCCCTTGAGGGAGTGTCAGGCGTCCCGAGTAACAGTAACAGTACTTATTTCCCAGAAAATAAGTACTTAGGAAATAAGTATTGGGCGAATATTTTTACTCAGAAGGCACTTGTAAGCTGTTACGCAGGGAAAATATACAAAGGATACACAGTTACTGTGAAAAGGCTAAAAAACGTTATAAATTTTAGTTTTAGCTTTGTACTGCAACAGTAATCAAGTACATTTAAGCAATCGTAAAAGTACGGCTATATTAACAACCTGCATTGGTGGTTATTCAAATTCACAGTACGAGAGGTTTGGTCTTTGTCAACTCCATATATATATACATAATCGAGGCTAAGATAGTTTATGGAAAATGTATTTTACTTTCAGATTAGAAATTCCTAAGTAGCTTAGAATGTCAGAAAATGAGTATTTTGCTTTTTCTGTTGTTTCTCAAAGACAGGTTGTCAGATTTGACATTAAGAATTCTTAACTTTATCATCCAAATCCATATTGTTCTTATTTAAATTTTATCTTGTTACTATTGGTTTCGAATTTCAATCTTCAGTAAAGGTGACGTTGCAAGAGTGGTGAAAATATTTTCCATTGTTTAAATGATTGGGAGAATTAATCTCGACAAGAAAGAAGCTTTATGGAACAAAAATATGGGGGATGATGAATTTGCAAAAAAATGTTAACAATTATGATTGATTAACCACAGTATAATATGCTCGAACTTAAAAGGAACTTCATTTAAATTAAGATCAAGCTTTTTACTTAAAAGACATCTTCATTGCTACATAACAAAAAAATCTTATTTTTGATTGGAGAAGTTGTCATAGACCACTGAAGATTTGTTTTAGCTGAAAATTTTTCGCTTATTTGAAAAATTATTGTATTTTTAGAAACAATTGTTAAAACTTCAGAGAAGGAACTTGATGATAAAATGAAACTATTTTTCAAGGCCTTAATGTTTTAAAATTACTTCTCAGGAAATATTTTAAAGTAATAACAAATTTCGTAACGAAAATTCCTTATTGAGATAGCTCAAGACAAAAATCTAATTTGAATTTCTACGCAACACGAGAAAAATCCCATTTTTGGTTGCCAATGATGAGACTTCTTTAAATCTCTTGATAAATTTCATAAGGTATAAACGTCTCTCGATGATCTGGAAATGAAAGGCATAGGGTATATTATCAAATTAATTTCTGTAGTGTGTGGAGCCAACAGTAGAGACTTAAAATTGCTTGTTAATCTATGTAATACAATCTCAAATTGATCTTCCTAATTTATACCTTGGGGAATTGGATCACGGTAAGAAAATAGATGTAGCCAGTTTAAGCGTTAGTGAGACTGCCTGATCTCACATTAAATTACTTTGTGGTATGCCACACACGCTACGCAGCCTTTTGGCTAAGATCAGGTGTAGAGTTCTGGTCTCTCCTTGGTCGGGGTTTTGGCTATAGGGACCAACCATGCAGGACAGGGGTCTCCAAATGCTTGAGCCTTGGCTGAAGACCAACCTAAGAGGAAGGGCCTTCCCACGGAGGGTCCTGGAGGGGCGATCCGTACGTCTTGGATCTTATAGTTTCTTGCGTGCTTTCTGTCCCACTTTTTCTTAATCTCTTGTTTCCCTTCGGGTCTTTCATAGATGGGTATCTGTGAAAGACAAAAATGGGCCCACTTTTTACCAGGTGTTCCATCAATGAAAGACCCAGTATGCCACACAAAGAGAAAACTCTGGAAAGAAATGGCCATTTTAGGTACTGTACTGCCAAAGGTGGAAAAATTAAATGAATCAGAAGGACAAAAAAGTCAGTAGCAAGAAACCCAGATTTAGCAAAATTGAACAGGTTATTGGAATAATAATATTACTTGTACAGATCCATAGGGTAGTAATAGAGGAACACAGAAACCATCTAACAAAGTGTGAGAAAACTGGTATTTGAGATACGGTCGAGTTGATAGCAATCACAGATGAAGGCAAACTAGTGAAAATAAGAATAGTAAGAATAGCAAGAATAGCAACAATGGCAAAAATAGCAACAATGACAAGCAAGAATAGAAAGAATAGCAAGAATAGCAAGAATAGCAAGAACAGCAACAACAGCAAGAATTGCAAGAATAGCAAAAATAGCAAGTATGGCAAGCATAGCCAAAATAGCAAGCATGGCAAGCATAGCAAGAATAGCAAGAATGCCAAGAATAGGAAGAATGGCAAGCATGGCAAGCATGGTAACAATGGCAAACATGGCAAGCATGGCAAGAATAGCAAGAATAGCAAGAATAGCAAGAATAGCAACAATAGCAACAATGGCAAGCAATAGCAAGAACAGGAAGAATAGCAAGAATAGCAAGAACAGAATAAAAGAATAAAAGAAAGAAAAAAAAGAAAGACCAGAAAAACAAGAANAGAATGCCAAGAATAGGAAGAATGGCAAGCATGGCAAGCATGGTAACAATGGCAAACATGGCAAGCATGGCAAGAATAGCAAGAATAGCAAGAATAGCAAGAATAGCAACAATGGCAACATTGGCAAGCATGGCAAGAACAGGAAGAATAGCAACAATAGCAACAACAGAATTGCAAGAATTGCAAGAATAGCAAGAATAGCAAGAATAGCAAGAATAGCAAGAATAGCAAGAATGGCAAGCATAGAAGGAATAGCAAGAACAGCAAGAATAGCAAGTATAGCAAGAATAGCAAGCATGGCAGACATGGCAAGCATGGCAAGCATGGAAAGAATGGCAAGAACAGTAAGAATACCAATAATAGTAGGAATATTAAGAATAGTAAGAATAGTAAAAAAAGATAGAATAGTGAGAATAGGAAGCGAAGTAAGAATATGACAAATAGAAATAATAGTAAGAATAAGAAGAATCTAAGCGCTTTCCTTATCCATTTTACGCCTTCTTGATTAACAACTGTGTCGTTACGGATGAAATTTGATCTACAGGCTAAAAAGTAATTTAATATTGTATTATGTACGGTCACCACCATTTTCACTATGTCATACGTTGCCCAAGTAGCTAACACGTGATTTGCAGTTCACAAATAAGTCTTTCATCTTATTGGAATACGACCCACAGTAATAACAGTAAAATACCAATCATGGAAAGAATAATGAAAATAAGACAGAGGACAGAAGTTATGTTACTAACAATACACTAGATGATAAGCTGACTTATATATTAGGAAAAGCATGGAATTTAACCAGAAAAAAACACACAATAAAATTTGTATTTTAATGATATTGGTAGTTCTCGTATTTGGATTACCACTGCAATAATAATCATGAAATCAATACATTATTATGAATTTTAAGTTAATTAATTAGCTTGAAAATAATTATAATTCCATTTTTATGAGTGGAGTGGTAATGAAATGGGATGAAAAGAAAAACACCCAGTCAAACAGTATAAAAATCCGGAAATTATTTTTTACTTTGTTTAATAATTTTTGTGGAGTAATTTTATATTATGATCTGAAAGTCAAATTTTGCTTGCGTCATGCGGTCTACCAATGATAAGAATAAGAATGACATTCCTTCGGTAGCTACACCGGTGAAAAGTCGCACCGGTGTAGCTACCGAAGTGTTGCTCGCAGTTATTCAAGTGAAAAAGTTTTTCCTGAATCTCACATTTGACAAAGTTATGTTTTATTCAATACATTCAATATCTGCAACCGCTAGACAATTATATTTGCTAACAAAAAATTATATAACTTTATGGCAAGGGCTCGTGGGCCATGGAAATTCTTCTCGTGGGCCGGATTCTGGCTCGCGGGCCGTAGGTTGCCCACCCCTGCTGTAGAACCACCATAAGAGAAGTTTAATAAGAAATCGTGTACATCAAAAGTACTCTTAAACAACTAAATGGCTTGATATTTTGTAATTCTCTGCGATAATTGTGATGATGTAAATGATAATGATAATAAAGAAATTAAACATTACTCGAAAATAAGTGTAACGTAAAAAAACCGTCCCCAGTAAAATTAGAATCCGTATCCTCACAGGGGACTGGACCTGTAGGCCAGCAGCTTAACTACTCAGACCCATTAAATTAAAACCAAATAAATTATTACTCAGCAGAGATCTACCAACAGAGCCAAAATGTTGTATAACCAATAACTGCTAATGTAATTATGACTTTTGCTGTCTAGAAAGCATTTAATCCTATCAAGATTAAAGTCAGAAATAATTGAATGACAATCTATTTTAGCATTTAATATTGTTAATAGGTTACCGATTAAGAGTTCAAATTTCTCTCTCTATCTCTCTCTATCTCTCTCTCTCTCTCTATCTCTCTATCTCTCTCTCTCTCTCTCTCTCTCTCTCTCTCTCTCTCTCTCTCCCTACCCTCATTGATTCGAAGTTTAGTAGACCAATCTGTTGTAACGTTTACCGCCATGTGTAAGGCTCCAGATGTTAAAGCACTNATATAATCCTATCTATATTAAAGTCAGATATAATCGAATGACAATCTATTTTAGCATTTAATATTGTTAATAGGTTACCGATTAAGAGTTCAAATTTCTCTCTCTATCTCTCTCTCTCTCTCTCTCTCTCTCTCTCTCTCTCTCTCTCTCTCTCTCTCTCTCTCTCTCTCTCTCTCTCTCTCTCCCTACCCTCATTGATTCGAAGTTTAGTAGACCAATCTGTTGTAACGTTTACCGCCATGTGTAAGGCTCCAGATGTTAAAGCACTTAAATTCTTCTAAATTGTCTAGGAAGGACCTTTGCTAACTTCTCTGGGCACGTTTTTCTGGAAACCTTCCGCTGAGTGTCAAAAATCTTCAAGTGTTCCCTCACCTAATCGAGTGATCAGGGTACTTCAGATGCCTTTCTCGGATCGTCCACAATGGTTCGCACCAAACTTTGTCAAACGTACCAAAAACATTCCTTTATGATATGTGTCATTTACTCGTTTCAAAACGAAAGTACAGATTATTAAAGCAATACTCTTGCTCGCATCATCAAGACTACTACACCACTACCAACTATTACCATTATTACTACTACTACAATTGATGGAACTACAGCTTATACTATTACTACTACTACTACAACACCTTTGTGTACTACTACCACTATTACTACTACAACTGCTGCTAATACTACTGCTATTATTCTACTTCTCCTTCTATTATTACTACTACTACTACAACTGATGGTACTACAGCTTCTACTATTACTACTATTACATCTTTGTGTACTACTACTACCATTACTACTGCAACTGCTGCTAGCACTAGTACTATTGTTCTATTTCTCCTACTACTATTACTACTACTACAATTACTGCTAATACTCTTAGTACCACTAAAAATAACTTAGCTTCTTTGTTAAGTAAAGTATTTACTGCACAACTGAAGCTGGTGGAAATAACTTCGTATCAAATGATACAACAAGCTATAAACAATACGTTAATTGTTGTGCAAAAACAAATTGTAAGCGACAGTTGTTGGAGTGATGACACGAATTATTATTGTTATTGTTCCATCGATGATGAAAGCAATAATATTGGCGATAATCATTATTATAAATAAAAAAATTAAATGAAGTTGTAGTAGTAGTAGTATTGGTAGTAGTAGTAGTAGTAGTAGTAGTAGTAGTAGTAGTAGTGGTGGTGGTGATGATGGTAGTAGCAGAGGTGGTGATAGTAGTTGTAGTGGTAGTAGTAGTAGTAGTGGTGGTGGTAGTAGTAGTAGTGGTAGTAGTGGTAGTAGTAGTAGTAGTGGTGGTGGTGGTAGTGGTTGGTAGTAGTGGTGGTAGTAGTAGTGGTGGTGGTGGTGGTGGTGGTAATGGGAGCTGCAGTGCTCGTATTCTATTGGGATCACATGGGTATCTTCTAAGTAGTTCT
>RDPX01000005.1:1758534-1775090 GCA_003991215.1 Morbakka virulenta | reverse complement strand
TAGTATTAGTAGTGGTGATGATGGTAGTAGTAGGGGTAGTAGTAGTAGTTGTAGTGGTAGTAGTAGTAGTAGTAGTAGTGGTGGTGGTAGTAGTAGTGGTAGTAGTGGTAGTAGTAGTAGTAGTGGTGGTGGTAGTAGTGGTGGTAGTAGTGGTGGTAGTAGTAGTGGTGGTGGTGGTGGTGACGGTAATGGGATCTCCAGTGCCCGTATTCTATTGGGATCACATTGGTATCTTCTAAGTAGTCCTTATTTTGCTTTGTTTTCACAATTTGTAACAAGAGGGAATTCTTTTAGTTTGTTTAGTTTTCATGACAGTAGACTTTATTTACTTTTGAGAGAATAAGCTTTACTAAAACAACCCTATTCATTTTTGGCGTCACCTATGCTTTAAGCCGAACTCAAGTAACACTGGCTTGAGAAAATTTTCTTTATGACCATTGTTTCACATTCTCTCTAATTTTTTATTATTTGTACGACTTAAAACGTCCTACTTTCCCCAAATTATTGCCGATAAACTATGCCAGGAGGAATTATTCTTCATCTTTGGATCAGGTTTAAGGAGAGACTTCTGTCAACTGTCATCTCAGAGATCAGAGAAATATTTTTAAAAGGTCTTTAAAATAAAACTTTGGTTGAGTAGCCAGCACGTTTTTCTTTCAAGTAGAATAAAAATCTTAACTATTATTTTCTCCTATTGAGATAAAGGTGATCAAAAAGATTTCACTAGTGACAAATTAATCAATCTTACCTTCGTCTGAGAGACTTTGGGATAAAAATTGGAATAGATGCTTTTGTTATCCAAATGTGCCTTCACTTGAACCCCTCCAGCACTGTATTGCAATTTCGCCTTTTACCTTAACCCGCTTCAGTTACGACGACAGCATAAGAACATCTAAATTGCTGAAGTTGTTAATCCTTTAGTTTTTGCCGTACTTTGAAATAAATTCTATAAGTGTGCATTTAATTGAGTGAATCAGACACTTGCATTGTACTCTTAGGAAAGATTACACCTACATTTCTAAACACTTTCTTTATCCATTTTACACCTTAGTGACTGACACGTCCGTCATTAGTGATGGAATCTGATCTGCGGGCTGAAATGTCATTTAATATTGTATTATGTATGGTCTCCACCATTTTCACCATGTCATAAGTTTCCCAAGTAGTTAACATTTAATTTGCAGTTCACCGATAGGTCCTTCATCGTATTGGAATGAGATCCTTGTAATGCTTTGGGGTTGAATATTTTAACAGTCGGCTTCTCTTACACAAGTCAATTTGCACTTTCCCTATCTGTTAACAGTCGTGTTTATTATTTAACGTGTTTTCGATTGACTGACCACCGCTCGGTGTAATCTATACCTCCTTGATATTAAGCATTAAAGCTACATTGTTTCAACAAATATTATATGCAGCCAATGAATTAAGGAGTTGAACTCATTGAAACTTTTGGTACTGAGTTAAAAGAAATCAATGTAGTTAAAATCTATGCAATACCTTTATTCCTTGGTAGTAGCATCTTGTCTAAAGGCATTAAATTGGTGGGTTTCGAAATACGAGCTGTCCTAAACATCTTTTATAAATAAACTCCAGTTTTACAAAAGCCAGAAAGTCTTCTTTGTTCTTTACAGTTAAAATCCAAAGATGGTAGCAAAACGGGTATCTACTACTTAACAACGACTTTCTAATTTCGCCCAGGGTCCCTTTAAAAAACGAAACCAAACTGTATGACGAAAAATGACGTGTGATGGGTGATGAAGTTTTCATAAGCCTAATCACATTTATGGACAACCTCCTTGATATTGATCCAAAAAAATTGTCTTTTTTTTGCATGTTACAGCTCCTTAGAGGCTTAACCCTGGTCACCTTAAATCTCTTTATTGTTTTTTCTGCTCATTAAGTAACCTTTTCTTTCAAGTAATTACAATCATTTGTAGTAAATGTACATAAACTCGCGAGAAATTAGACTGTTATTTGAAAGAGGCTAGGGAAAAATGAATGAGATACTGAAATAAAACTTTATCTAAATGGTACCCTTTCAATTATTTTATTATTTCTGTGCACTTTTCAACAATTCTTCACTGAGAAAAGAGAGACTTCTCAATGTTAAAATGCAAAAAGTAGTACTTCTGAGAGACAGACGAGATGAAATCAGATTACATGAAATGAACTTACAGGTTACAAAAGGGAAGATGAGATATTTTCTTTTATATATAACCACGGAGAAAGTGTCTCGGCATTGACCACACAGGAAGGGGCTGGAATTCTTGTCCGATGGCTTTTTTTAAAAACGGCAATTAACGTCTGCATTACATTATGTCCCCGCAGATGTAAGAGCTTTATCATGTCGTGAGTCGTAAGCTTTTTTCGAGCTACGTTTCGAGAGATACTTCTCCTATGGTCAGGCTACCTGTCTAACGATAGGAGAAGTACCTCTCGAAACGTAGCTCGGAAAAAGCTTACGACTCACGACATGATAAAGCTCTTACATCTATGGCTTCCTCTGAGTCCATGAAGTTCAGAATTTTCAAGTTATTATTTCACCCTATTCTCTCTGTTTTAAAGAGGCAATTTCTTGTGTAAACTCTTTGGTCCGAATTCCCTTTTTTATTTTTCAAGACACGGTGTCATTAGCAGTAAGGGAACTTGTAAAATGAAGATTCAGTTAACTAAAGATATCGTTAACTTCTCACGAAGTATTAGGAATACACCACGTTACACCATTATTAGGCAAAATATTCCATATTTTTAAAGCAATTCACTTGGGCCTAAATTAATACCAGGCATATTCTTAGGTGCCCCAGTAGTTGTTTGCACCTAAATGTAGTTTTTTGCTATTTCGGGGCAGTAAATTTGTACTTACTCTAAAATTGTTTGGAATAAGGTATAAGCAAAAATATCCACTTTATTTTTGTTAATTCAAGTTTTAACCCTTTATGTTTAATGATACGAACAACATCATAAAACATACACTTACTTTTAATTACAGTTATTATTTACTGCTTGGTTTTACATAATATTTTGAAAGGCATGGTACATAGAAAGTAATTTGCTGGGTCTATTTTCACCAATACTGATATTAGTACGAACAATAATACCAAGGCGAGAACGTACATGTACACTTGCACCTAACTCAAATTAATTACTAAAATTATTTACAGCAACAAATAAGATCATTATTATAATGTTTTCAATTTTGAAGAATGTACTGTTGAATGTAAATTAAACTCTTTCTCAAGCTTGCGAGATATGCATCCTAAGGTTGACCTCAGTTCAACAGCAAATACCAGTTTTCAATGCTGCCTGGAGGCAGATCTATTCAAAATTGATACTGGGGAATTCTCAAAAAGATGATCATATCTACATTTATGTTACATTAATTGACTTGCTCTATTTGATCTTCCTGATTCTTCCCGGAACAATGAATACGTGATACAATTCAACCTGGCAATGTCTTTGGGGAAAATTTAAACATTCAAAATACAATTATATTTGCTATTTAATCTGTAAAAGTATGAAACAAACGTTGGTGATACTGCAGATTGATTTTGGTCAATAGTTTTTAGGATTTTTTTTATATGACTTATAGGAATACATGAGGCCTGCCTTGAGACACAGAAATGAGTGCTAGATGGTTTTTAAAGTAATGAGACAGTTTAAATAGCACGAGGTCGTAATTGACAAAAAGAATATTAAACACGATTTTGAACTTTTGATGAAGAAAATAGAGCCTTAATAAGACAACCACAGAGCAACAAATAAAGTATGTTGTTCACTCTTTCAGAAAAAACTTTCTGGCTATTACAAAACGAAAACACCGGTGTTCTTCTATTTTCAAGAGGAACTCCTTAATGCTCATTTTGGCGGCAAAATTTATTTTACTAATGTTTGTTTGACTGTTTTCACCAAATGCTCGGCAGTACGTTTTGTGGAAGGATGAAAGAGTACTCCACTTAAATGTGTGATATCTCTTTCCCCACAAAAGGCTTGAAATTCGTCTGACATGACTACTAAGGCATTACTAGTAACAAAACTACCAGGGTGCCCAAAATGTGCAAATCCTGAAGTCTCTAGCAGCTCTGATTGACACAGACGTTGCTGTATGAATCCAAGGATCCTCAGAGTATGCACGTACCTTCAATGTAATTATCAATGTTAGGGCAGTGCACAGCTGTTTTGGAAAGATACCCCATTCTTTGCATCCGAAAATAGACTAGATGAAGCCTAAAAAGAAACCTTAGCTGGAGACTGCTTTGTATGATTACTCGAGATCCATGAATAAAACATCAACCACAAATAAATAGTAAAGATGCTAATTTCTGAGACCTCCTAGTTGCATTGCTTACATGGTTCCTGCTCTCAGAAAGCCAATCGTGGTATTTGTACTGCATCACAGTAGCAATAACTGTGTTCTCTCTGATTTTTTCTTCGATGTCGTTGCTTTGGTTTGCCGAGGCTGTATATTTAGCATTTGAACCGCGTATCACAATAATCGGTACTTGCTCACCATAAAATTATTTGTCTTCCAATGAAAGTCTGGTTTGTGCATCAACGTTGCCATGATAAGCAGTTTTCCTAAATTTAATTTCGTAGTCCAATTGAATTAGCCACAATGCCCAACAAACAAAGCAGTTTTTAGCTAATAAGAAATTTTCCTTTTTAACTCCAAAAATCGTCATAAATAAAAATATAAGTGTCAACCATAAATCTAATAAAACATGCCGAGTTCAAAGACAGTTGCCAAAGCTTCCATTGGAATTTTAGCTATAGTTGTGGTATAGTTGTTCTTTTGAAACAATATTATACTCGGAAGAAATTGCCAAAGGCAATTTTCTTCGAGGATAATATTTTTCAGGGAAACGTGATGAATGAAAATGGCAGAGTTTTTGGAGTTTTTATTTGTAGATTATCAGATATGTAGGAGATATTTTCAAAAAGAATTATTTAACAGATTAATTAAAGAGAATTTGAGAAAAAGTTAAATGAGTTTTCATTCATTGCAACATCAATACTGGCAAAAAAGGAAAGCAACACTCATCACGAGTTAAACTGAAATCAATGGTAATTGGGGTTTTTAGAGGGTTTTGTGGGGTGGGGGGTATTGTTAACGTCATTTTTGCCCAGAAATTGGGACTCAGACGGTGCCATTGAAAGTGACTTTTTTCGGGCAGTGAAGAATTCTTGGGCGTGTGCCTTTGCTGACGCCAACCAATGTTTTTTTCTTATGTAAAGTTCCAAATTCTTCTCACCCGAACCGAACCTGGAACCTCTAGGATTCTGTCCAACTGCACCAACCATTAAGCCACGGCTCCTCAAGTAACAGCAATATTATATAAATTCTATACCAATCTATCACTTATTCTGTTCTTTGTTATTTTTTTCTTTTCTGTAATGTTTGTGACAACAACGATTTCCATTTTTCCGTTTTCATTATCTGGCAACTTTGTATCCTTAAGCACGCGATAAAATGTTATGCATTGTGATGGGAGATTCTTGGAAGATTCATACAGCTCTGCATATATTTCATTTAAGGCCGGTATTGGTGATGGATATTGCTATAGACATTAGCATTTCGAAGTTTAAAAAATTTGACGAGCGTGGTGATAGAGGTCCTGCAGCCTCCCAAAATATCATGTTCGATGACGCAAACCTCATATTAAATTCAATCCCAATTAAGTGAAGAGATTACGTGAAGACTTTACGCTAGGAGCTAATACGAGCCTCCGGTAGAATGCACTCAGTAATAATGAAATCGTTGGAGTATTTTGGAACAGAGCTTTCTCTTCGTTGGACATTGTTGACGACTTCGGTAACATAAATCAATTTTCAAAAATCAGCAACCATTTGCTTACAGGGATATTCATTTTATCCTTCACTTCTTGGATCTTCTCTCATTGCATTAACTACAGATGGCGCTGAATATATGCTTTTATTACATTAATATCCTATTATATGAATTACATACGGTATGTAAAGTTATCATTATTGCGCCTCGCAAGATTAGGTGATCCTTTAATGGAAATATGAAATCTGGTTGTACACGAGATATGCCTAGATAATGGGTTTACTGTCCAGGAATGACAACAATTGACTCAGGCCAAAATCTTGGTATATTTCTCCTCAGTAAAAGAGGCGATGATAAAAACATTCGCACACAAATATCTAAGGCTGGTGAACTTTTGATCCTCTTGTACTGGGATGCCAATTGCCACCCCGTGTCACCCTGTAGCTACGGGGTAGTCTCTTGCATAACACAAAGAATCCCAAATTCACTTGAATATGATGTTTTTAAATCAAATTCCGAATCTTTTTGACCGTAACAGAAAATACATGTTGCATTCCCATCATGCAGATCTCTTAAAATGTGAAAAGACAACACAATACTCATTCGATTGTTGCCTAATTTGAAAAAGTAAATATCAAGAAGCGAGCACAGTCTAGAAAACACCCCTTTAACTGTTATTTTGGTCGAAAAGTATCCTCAGATATTTCCAATGCTCAAAAAGTGATTTAAAAGACCTTTTGAGGGTATTTAAACCTAACTGCTATATACAAGTAAAAATGCCAGAAAGTACGATTACTGTTCGAGGAGTGAGCGAAGCGAGCGATGGGAGCACTTACAACACCAGCATTTTTGTATAGTGAATAGTAATAATAATAATAATAATAATAATATATATATATAACCAAAAATATAAATTTATATATGTATATATATAGTATGTAAGGTATGTGGTGAAAAAATCAAAGCCAGAGTTTTCAATCTGTCTCCATTTGAAAACTGTAACAGATATGGAAAAACATATTAAATAACTTTAACTTAAAATAGATAATGCACAATTCATAGAAGGCTTTGTGAAACAAAAGGTAATAGTCGATCTTTTGGAGATGTTACCATTGTTATAATGGGTAATTTTGCTCAATTCTCACCAGTATTGGACCTTCCTATGTATACTCCTAAAAATAAATACATCCAAAAAAGATTCATTTGACATTTGCAGTATCACTTTTCAAATTGTTTAATGGAACAGTAATTTTGAATGAGATAGAAAGACAAGAATGTGATGATCAAGGAAATTTCAGAAATATTTGGACAAAGTGGGCTGAAGGTAAATTTGGTAAAAAAGAATGGTTACAGTTAAAGGAAAGAGATCTAAATAGTAAACATTTCAACCCAGAGGAAAGGGAACAGTTCAAAATGATAGCTGTCATGATATGTGCATACAAAAAAGATCTAACGGAACACAACATTGCTAGAATAAAGCTCTTGATAAATAAATATATATATATATATATATATATATATGCGTATGAGCTAGAAAGCATGAATGTTCAACTATTAAAAAAGTCATATTACAATGTAAAGTTTGTAAATTGCAGCCACTGTCGAAGCTCTTCGTTCACAGTTTGCACGTCCCCTTGTAGGCCAATGGCTCTGCAGTGTAGCACGTGCTCTGGTGTTTGCCTTTCCCCACATAAGCAGTGGTTGCTCTGTGCTAGCCCGATTCTGTACATGAAGTCTGCATGCCTTCCGTGGCCTGACCTCAGTCTGTTAAGCAAAACCCAAGGTGCCTGGGGTAGATCGTGCCCTGGAGGTTCAGTTGACGGCTCTGGTATGTACTGCTTCAATCTACACTCGGTGCTGTTCCACCTCTCCTGTCACTTCTGTGCTGTCCATAGATCCCGAGAGCTGCCGTTTGCGTCACGAGCAATATCTTACATTCTTCTGGATAGAGGACATCAGGATGCGAGCCTTTGTCTATGAGCAGTTGCTGAGGGATGCAGCAGGTGAGATGGACAATTGAGCGCTATGGTGTAGGTTTTAAGAATGATGTTTTCTCTCCTGAGATCAGGTGGCTGAATTCCTGAGAGGATGGGAAGCAAATGGAGAGGTATAGAGCGGATGCAGCCACTGATGATGCGCATGCTGTCACTAAGGGCAGAGTCTAGATGTTCCACATGCGAGCTAGCACACCAAACAGGGGCACAGTACTCAGCAGTAGAGTAGCAGAGCGACAACGCGGATGTTCGGAGGACATCAAATGAAGCACCCCATCGATTGCTTGCAATGCAACGAAGTAAATTTGATCTGGCGCGAACATTTTCTGTGATCTTCTGAAGATGCTCTTTGTATGTTAAAGATCTGTCAAGTGTTACACCGAGGTACTTCGGATTTTTTGAAATGGTATGGTGTTTGTGCCAACTTTAACTTTTAGATCTTTATAGAGCTTGTCTGTTTGCTAAACCGAACACGCTTGAAACAGTTTTAGCCCTGTTGAGTTTTAATCGCCAGAAATGAAAGTACTGCTTTAGTTCATTTAGATCTTCAGAATGGATCTTTTTAATGCTCTCGAATGTCCTTGCACGGTACAGAAGAGCTATGTCGTCTGCATATATGTATTCCCTACTGATGCAGGTAGGGAGGTCAGCTGTATAAATGTTAAATAGCATTGGTGCTAACACTGACCCTTGTGGTACGCCATTGATAATTTGGTGAGGATTTCTCATCAGCAAGGTGCAATGTAAATCCACGGTTACTGATCATTTCCATGATCATTCTGACCATTTCTTTGCTAGGAATGCATTGTAGCAGCTTAAGTATTAGTTCTCGATGCCACACGGTGTCATATGCGGCCAAAAGATCGACAAGAACAGTTCCCGCCTTTTCCTTGGCAAGGAAAGCGGATTTAATGTCTTCCTTAAGAAGGTATACCTGATCAAGGGTACTTCTTCCTGGTCGGAATCCAGCTTGTTCTGGAGGTAGTTGCGAGTCGACAATGCCTTCAATTCGGTTGTAGATCAGGCATTCCATGATCTTAAAGCCGATGCAGAGGAAGCTTACCGGCCTGTAGCTAGTAGGCGCGTCTGAAGGTTTGTGAGGCTTCAAAATGGCAACGATCTTTGCTTTTCTCCAAATCTTCGGACGTTTCTTTACTCGAAGGCAGGTGGAGAAGAAAGAGGCTAGCCATTCAATACAGTTATCGTGGAGGTGGTTGCAGAATTTAGGGTGAAGGGAGTCATGGCCTGGACTCTTACCGGATTTCTGGGACTTTAGGGCAGTTCTCAGTTCATCTACTGTAAAGGGGGAACAGAGGTCTTGATCGGGATAAGGGGTGTGCCATGCTTCCTTGAGCTTCCTGTTTACGTCTCTAGTGAAAGCCTTGTCACAGTCCTTATAATTTCTATTGTTGACAAGGCGTTTTGCAATAGAGTTAGCTGAGACTGCATTCCTAGTGGTGACTCGCCTCTTCCTACCAGTCAACCGATTGAGCTTTGACCAGGCTTTGCTGCTGGAGTGCTTCATATCAATGCTGGTTAAGGCAGAGACCTAAGACTCCTGACGACGATTGTTGATATGGTCTAACAAATTACTAGCTGCTACCTATTTTTACTCCAGGGTAGTGGCTTGGGCGTGTACTTCAACAAGGTTGTCACACTGGCTATCCCAGCATGGAAAAATCTCTTTCGATGTCCTCTTGGTACGTGTTGCTTTGCAATACTGAGAACTTGTGACTGGAATGCTAGAAAGGAGCGATCAACATCTTCAGAGTTGCCTGGTGGAAGTGTTTCTGGCAGAGTAGCAGTAGTTTCTTTGAAATTAGACCAATTCACTTTGTTAAAATTCCATGTTGGAAGAGGGGTTGTTGGAGTGACTTCAATGATAGCAGGATGCGAGATTATTGTGGGGCGATGCTGCGATCATGGAAAATTATCCCCAATTATGTGACTTGGGTGTGGTAGAATATTTGATGAGTCATGGCTGTAGAATGACAGATCAGGATTGGTGAAAGTATTCCAAATTGCAGAATGCAATGTTTTGGGTAGCTTGTGGTCATAGAGAAGCTTGAGATCAGCATGGGATGACCATTGAGTGAGTTCCTCGCCATCTGAGTCGCTTTTTCGAAAGCGCCATGATGTGTGATAGCAATTAAAATCTCCCGAGTAAATTACAGGGTGATGGAAGACTGGCAGACCGCTAAACATGGCTCGGGGCGGTTTGTACACGTTTACGATACGGATCGAGCCAGAACTTAGTTCAATAGCCGACCATTGCAGTGGGCTTGTTGAGGTAGATCTGTCAATCTTTGAAAAAGTCAGATCATTTCGTACAAGGGTTGCAATTTTCCACAATATAAATGTTCTTCAATTTTGGCAGATGAACCACAATTTTTCCCTATTACACCCAAATCACAAAAACATGTGTTGATGGTAAAAAGTCATGCCTGAGAAGTATGTTGTCACTAGTTCCTGCATTTTCTATTGTTATTCATAAAAGTCTCAGCTTTGGAAAAAGTTATTGTAAATTCAGGCCCAAAAGAATTCGGGACTGGTTTAGCATACACACCAATCACCAGGTGCAAAAGTTTGAAAACCTTGCATTCGTGCCTTTTCCTAATGGTGAAAGATTTTTTGGTATTACAAGAAAGGATGCTTTTAAGTTCACATATGAGCAAGGCAACCATGAAACTGAAAGTGATGCCAAACTTCAGCAAGAATATGAATAAACAAATTATCATTGAGTAAAATTACAAAGGTATTGTTAAAAAAGTAAAGATAGATTGGTGAAAAGATGGATAGGTTGTGGTAAAAGGGTAACAAAAGTATCAATGAAAAGGTACGTGGCAAAAGCTAGATGGATAACAAAAGGTGTTAGGGAAAGAATGGTCAAAGGTAAAAAAAGTAACAAAAGGTAATGGTGAAAAGAGAAAACGGGAAACAAAAGGTATTGGTGAATGGTTAAAGGTAAGAGGGTAACAAAAAGGTATTGTGGAATGGTTAAAGGTAAAATGGTATTTGTGAAAGGTAAAAGGTAATAAAAAGTAGTGTTAAAAAGAAAATTGGTTAAAGATTTTGTGAAAAGGTAAATGGTTAACTGAGAAAATAATCACATAAAATGAACAAAAATACAATGTTAACAGGAAAATAAAACAAAAAATATGCATAAACCGCAATGCTGTTTTGACTTGTAGAATGGGGTGTTTTTCTTTCAAATTCAGTATTCCAGCATGAGGGTCCAAAGCCCGGCCTAATCTAAATGCACATATTTATTTTAGACACAATGTGAATTAAACATAAGGGGAAGAGGGATGGTACAATATTTTTTGTTTCAAAGTATATTTGGTCATTTCATTTGCAAGCTTGGTCCTCGAACACGTTCCACATCTTCAGTGACGACGTCTATTTCCTGGTGCTTTGAACCTTCCAAAAGTTGATGGGAATTGCTTTTTGACACTCCTGACGTTCTCAAATTCTGCTTGTTTAACGATGACAGGAAAAATCCTCTCGGGCAAAAATAACTCGCAGTATTGATGATGGAATTTGAAAACGTCAGATGATGTTTACTTAACGGTTTATCGCTCTCACAGAAATAATTGGAGGTAAAAATATTTGATGCTGAGAGAGATTTGTCCTCGTTGCCAACGTCAGAGAAATTTTGGCCACGTGAAAAGGAGAGTGGATAATTAACCAGAGAAGAAAGCAATCCTGATGCAAGTTATGGGGAGGATTGTAGGGAGACAAAGAATGAGGTGAAAAGACGTACTGAAGCGGGGCATTAGTAGGTTAGGGTGCCCGAAAGCGGATGCAATGGATAGGAGTAGGTGGAAAAGGATGACTCGAGTGGATGACCCCACTATACAGTGGGAATAAAGGTCATGCGAAGAAGAAGACNCTGAGAGAGATTTGTCCTCGTTGCCAACGTCAGAGAAATTTTGGCCACGTGAAAAGGAGAGTGGATAATTAACCAGAGAAGAAAGCAATCCTGATGCAAGTTATGGGGAGGATTGTAGGGAGACAAAGAATGAGGTGAAAAGACGTACTGAAGCGGGGCATTAGTAGGTTAGGGTGCCCGAAAGCGGATGCAATGGATAGGAGTAGGTGGAAAAGGATGACTCGAGTGGATGACCCCACTATACAGTGGGAATAAAGGTCATGCGAAGAAGAAGACGATTGCCAACGTCACAAGACATGGCACAGCATGAAGACTTATGTTATTAAACAACAGACATCTCTTTTTATACTCTTCCTATTGCTGTTCTATTTCCACTTGCAAACGGGCGCTAAAATAAGAACAGGGTCCAGTGGTGGATACAGGATTTTAAAGATGTTAGTCGAGGTATTTGCCTAAAAAATGCGAGGAAAATTTTGATTTCCAGATTGGCTAAAAACGCTATGTAGGCCATTTTAAAACTAAAACAAAACAAAACAAACATAAACAAAACCCCTTAACTAAGCGCCTAAGTTTTTTGAGCAGTTAACACTCCAGGCAAGTTTACTTTTTCTAATATCTTTTTTTTTATCACGTGTAATTCTGCAACAGAATTTTTTTTCTAACAACGACTTTACAACTTCAAGATCCATCTTTGCACGATGTTGCATGCGCGTCATCTTTCAACTCATAAAACTTATCACGAAATGTGGAGCAATCCGTTTCATTTTTTTTCAACAACAATACGGGGGCTATAAAACAAGCCAAAAGTGAATCTGCTGCAGTACTTGATTTGTAAAAGCAAGATACATATTGACAACATTACCCCCGCCTTGGTTCGACAATATAAAAACAATTGACGTACTTGATGTACTTAGCTACCTGGGGGTTGTTTCAAAAGTACATCAGCATCCAAAACCAGCCAAAAATAAATTAAAATTGGAATACCATATCCCCGTGTAATGGGTTTTTTGATACTGCGGGTTGTTTCAAGGGTCTGTAAAGGAATGAAAACAAATAATTTTTGGAAAAGGGAAGCTTAATTATCATCGAAGATTAATATTTCTGAAAAGGTGAAACTTTTAGACCTGTTACTTTTGCAAAACAGCATGTCCAAAGGGAATAAATAAAAAAAAGAGATACTTGTGTAAAGAAAGATTATTAATTAAAAAGGAGACTTCGATCCTCTTGTGAAAGACATGAGAACATGCAATGGCCAACATTTTTAAAAACGTAATTCAATTAGAATCCTTAGTTTCAAGAATACTCCTTCTCAAGAGTGGCTTCATTTATCATAGAACAGGAAGCGAAGAAGAGGAAGACAATTAGTGTGGGTGAAAAATTTTGTATAACAATAAGGCACCTAGTGAATCGTGATGTACGAATAACTATTACCAAATAATCCCATCTGTTGTTGGTAGAATAACCTATGAAATATACCTGGTTATCCCAAAGCCCTTACTTCGAGCGGGAACAGGCAGCCACCTAATTTGAGATGAAATGGAATTTCGCTGATGCTTTGAGAGTTATAGATGGGAAACATGTTCTTAATTAAGCTGTTATCAGATCTTGCTCTGCTTTTTTTACCAAAGCAGAACAACAAAAAAAAGCATTTTAATATTTTAACCCTCAGCCTCGAATTTCTTTTAGCCTTGATGTGTGGTGACTCACCAATACATAAAAAATGGTAGTAATTCCAGTGTGAAGAGCAACATACAAATCCTGTTCGCAGATACTGAGGATGTTGGACACCAAGGTGGTGGGAGTGTTTTGTTCAACAACAGTATGGATTTAGTTGTTGAGGACTATCTAAAAGTTCTCGAGAACCCAATAGCAAATTGCCATATGTTTTCATTGGTGAGGATGCGTTTGGACTGATGCCCAACACGATGAAACTCTACCATCTTCAAGGACTAGATATTGTCCGGACGTTTGGGACACAAAGTTGAGTCTAATCATAAAACCACTTGACCTTGGGCACGACTGAACCTTTGGGACAGTCCACATAAGGGCAAAGTACTATGTCCAGGCTGCAATATCATTTATGTAGCATGTAACGCAGTTAATATACCTACGTCAGCATATTCTGGTGCATTATTGTTCTGTTCCATGGAAATTATCTGACAGCTTTGGGACGTTATTGGGTCAACCAAACAACATGTAAAAGCAAAAATCTAGTAATAGAAAACAGTATCGGTCATTAAAGAAGCAAGCCGGTTGAGGATTCGCAAATTTCATCTCTGTCGTGGTGCAGTCTGCGACAGTAAGTATCAGGAGGTAGAAAAGTATTAGAGCGTTTCTATAACTAAAAGTAGGTTCAGGGTTTTACGAAGACCAATCATAGCAGTAGCTGATAGTGCATTTGCCATAACGAAAGCTGTAATTGCTTTGCATAACATTTTATTATCTTTTGCTCAAATAGTAAGTACATCTATTGTCCAAATAACTCATTCTTTTGAGTGATACCAGGAGAATGGAGAGAAGGAAGTGAAAGCACTGTAGAATTGGAAAATCTTTCAAATATTGGTTCTAATGATTCTTAAAAAAATACAACTTATATTTGTAATGAATTCAAACTGGAAGGGCTGTTAAATGGCAATATGATCCATCGACTATAATTTAGTGAATTACATTAAAAACACTAAGCAATGAATGTTTCAAGAAAACCGTTCACATGATAGAGTAAAACTCTCACTTCCTTCATTGAAAAGGAAGAAAGGACAGATCCTTGTTTTAAGAAAACTTTTTACCTCTACACACATTATTAAGACCCTTCAATTAAGTCCTTTTTAATCTTTATAATCCATTTCCCCTTCGCTGTGTTTTATAGAAAAAGGCAGAAAAATAACAATCTCTTAACTCTTCAACTTTGTCTCTTTGCTAATTTTTCATCACCATAAAAGTTTCAAAGAATTGAGCCCCCCAGCCCCTCAGCCCCCCAATCCCTCAATCACTCCTATTTAGGAACCTCAATGGACTAGTTATTTTCCGCTACACATGGCCATTCTTTATGGTTCCGAGTCACTGACCCTTCAAATAGCCAACTTAAGTTGAATTGAGGCAAAGGAAATGTGGCTCTTGAAGAAATTTCAAAAGATGCCCTGGACCGTAAGAATGACGAACATGGTAGTCATTCAAGCCCCAGGGTAGGAGAGAAAGCTGCTGTAAACGATCAGAAAAGCGACAGGTCAAGTTCCTAAGACATATCATCAAAAAAGGCAGACTGGAATATGTGGTCCTGTCTAGGAGAATCTCTGGAAAACGTTTCCCAGGGAAGCATAGGTTGAAGTTTCTAGATCAGATAAAGGCAGAGAGACTGGCCTGAAGTCGCAACAGATTTTTCATGCGTGTTATAAAAGAAATTTGGTCGCTGATGTCAATCGATATGGCACAAAATAAAGAGAGGATTAGACGTCTTTTACATTTTTAATTTTATCCATGTATGAACACTCTCGCCCTAATTTACATTTTGAAATATTTCTATAACAGCTAAAGCACCTTGCTCATCATGATAAAAAATATTTAATTTTGCAGTGGCCATCTTGTTTCCGAAAAAAGAAGTTGCTGACTCAAAGTTCGGTATTTACATTAAGTGGCTCTAGTGCTTTTGATTGCATAGCGGGTTTACGTGAGGCGGGAAAGTTAAAGTGTGTTTTGCATTTCATACTGAGCGGAACGAATGGACTGCGTCAGAATTTTCATCGGAAAAACAATAGTCCTTCCTCTTCGCAAAAGATAATCGGCCAAGAGAAAACAAGTTTTCACATTTACTGCTAGGATTGTTATCACTGTGACTACTAATATCAATTCTATTGTAACTGTTACTCTTAATCCTACTATAACGATTTCTTAACTGTTACTTTTATTACTTTTTTTGCTGGTACTATTCCAACATTTTGTTTTAATCATACGGTTTTATAATTGTGAAGTAGTTTGATACTTGTCTTGTACATACAGGAGTGGCTTTATATTAATCGTTATAACTATATAAATTCAACTTGGTTGGTGTTGTAGGTCGTCTGTTATTCACTTCAAACCGCACCTAACAGATAACTTAGTGTCTTGATAGTGAGAAAATTAGCAGTGCCATCAACTAATTAATAGTACAGACAGAAGGGGAATAAAATATGACCTAACAGGCGCTCTATTTTAAGTAAAGTAAAAGCTGAGTAATTATTTACTGATATTATAGTCTTAGTATAAAATCGTGTCTTAAACTTCATGTTGGGTTGGAGGAGAAAATGTGTGAGCAGCTCACGTGGGGACCACATGCCATGTATAGACAATTTCCTGTAATCCCTGTTTCAAACTGCATGGCTGGACAGTGGTTAAGTCTAAAACCCGACCACAAAACAACTTACCAAGCTAAAAAGTTGGAGGGCAGTAGTATTGGTTTTTTTGTCCGTATTTCGTATAAAGTGATATTAAGGTTAGGTACTTTTGTATGTCCGACGGTGACAGTCGTAGATGGGGCATAAAATATTCTAATAGTCTTTTATGTACATATATATATATATATATATATATATATATATATATATATTAACACATATAATTGAGATATATAGCTTTATTGCTAAGTAATTTTAGTACAATCCAGATAACTCGAGCTCTGGTTAGCTTGAACTAAATTATCTTTCCTTTGGCAGCTGCCTTTCTCATTCGATCTTAACCTGACGCAAATGTTCAAACAGGCAATTTTCATAAAGAAGAACTCTGGCTTTTGAGTCCATTACATCAAACTAGATTTTTCCTTATTTTCACGAATTTTTATGCGAGCAGGAAAAAACTGTAACGTGTGTGTGTGTGGGGGGGGGGGGGGGGGAGTTAGGGGAAAATTAGGTCAAAA
>RDPX01000005.1:1747300-1757881 GCA_003991215.1 Morbakka virulenta | reverse complement strand
GGGGGGGGGGGGGGGGGGGGGGGGGGGTGGGGGGGGGGGGGAGGAGGAGTTAGGTGAAAATTAGGTCCAACTCATGTTACCATAGAAAAAGGACGGCAAACAAAAATAATTATTTAGGAAAATAATACGTGTTTGGACTCCTCTTAGCACCTTCAAATGTAGAATTTCTGAAGCAATTTTGTTAAACTTTTGAAATTATAGGTACTAAGGTACTTTTGGTTTGGCAATAAAGTATAGATGGCCTCATGCTTTTGTTATACTGCTCTTCTCTAGGTATATTACGAGGTATTGGTGTCTCTAATGTCCATAACAGAAAAACGCAAGATAATGAAGAGACAAGTTATGTGGCTATTACAAAGAAACCTTCTTTCTACAGTCAAAAACTTATATTTGATACTATATCTTGCCTGTATAAAGCTTTTTCAGTATTTTATAGAGCATCATTAAAACTGGCTCATTCGCTTGATATTTAATAGAGTCCTTCTTGCTGAGATATCAACTGTGTGAAAATATCTACTTTGATGTAACCACGGCACCACCTCTTGAAGTCCTACTTGATTGGTTTATTCTTTGTAAACTCCTTGCAAGAGTATTTTGAACCATAACGCGCCATGTTTCTATTTACTTGTTGTTTGTCTGTGTCAGCTATCTCTTGAAATGATTTATTCAGATGCTCAATCACTGGTCTTAACTGATATTCCTTCCCACCCTTACTATCAGTGGCCTTATTTCATATCCCTTGTCATCCTCACTAGCAGTGAGGATGTCACAAAAATGTAAATTGAACTGTAGGTCAGTCCTAATAAAATGATTTTTGAACGAAGCTTGATTTCAGGATCTCAGCCATCGATACGGCAAGTAAACAAAAGTTGATTCTTCTTGAAATAATTAATAGAAAAGTAAAACTTCCTGAATCAAAAAGGGAATGTGCTATTCCAATCGTCATTTTGAAAATTCCTGCCCTAAACCTCTTGGGCAGGAATGCCATAAATATTATAGAAGTTTTATAGGACAAATGTTTAGGTTTGAATGCTGGAGAAATCCCCCAAGTGGTTCAATAATAGGCAATTTCAAGGAGTGGGTAACCAATTCGTTGATCTATATAAAGCTGAGTCATCGACAACCAATACTGCTCTAAGAGGATCTCATGCAAAAATTGCAAGTAGTTAATGGATTCTTCATAATCGATTTGCCTGGAGCTGATAACCATATTCAGCTTGCACCTAAAAGACAACGTCAAAATTGTGCTAACTTTGCACTAATCTTTTCTATTAGAATCACCATTACCTTTTAGAACCAAGCCTCCTAAAAATATTTGAGAAGATATAAAGCAGTTAAGTAACCGTCTCCAGGTAATTTCCCTGCACTTGGACGATATTCTGGTTCATGCAACTATACTTGGATGAAACCCCTTAGTAGATTTTTACAATGTTTATATGAGAAAGAGCGTCGTTGCCAACATTTGGGGAGCATATCATCCTCAGGAGAAATTGTCAAGAAAACAAAATTTGATACATTTCTCAACGTGCCACGTGCCACGTCCCACTGATTTTTTAAGCCATGGAGTCATTTTTGGGTTCCATGCAGTTTATGAAATATCTCTACCTAATTTATCATAACCTGTGGCAGAGCCACTGCACCGTTTCACTAAATAGGATGCTACTTTGACCTATGGTACAGCTGAGGGCAAAGATGTCAGACATTCAATGTATCTCTTGTCTACAGAAAATGTTATTGTACATATTGATACCTCTCTTCCAGTTGGGCGTTCCTGTCATACCCCGAGTGTTAAAACTGAAGCAATTTTATTTCATGGTTTTCGGATGGAAGTAAACGCTCAGTTAGTAACGTTTCTAAGACGCTGACAAATTTATAGCCTAAATATAGCTATATTCAAAAGAGAGATTTGGCAAATGTCTATTGACTCAGTGAATTACAATAGCAGAAATATGATCGACACATATATATAAAGTGTCGATTTTTGTCGTTTAACAGGAAACTTTGAAAATTAAAATTTTAGGAGTTACATATTTTGATATAATAATATAGTCAATCTGAGGAGCAATTCGAAAAGAAAAAGCACAACACAACTGATCTGAAGAAAATACTAACGCAAGGGAGTCTGTATTCGATGTCAAAATATAGGTGTTTCGAGTGAATGGAAACTACTTTTTAATGTATTGCATTTTTCTTCCTTTTTAAAATAAACAAAAGATAATGAAAATCATATCCATGTGCAAACACCCAAATATTTTTAAAAAGCTTATGATATCAGTAACAACATCACATTGTCAGCTCACAATTACTAAGACAAATCTGCTTGATATAAGATTCAAATAATTTAGGTTTTGTGTGATTTTTTTCTTTGAGACAGGATCCCCATGAAATATAATATTTCATCTGTTCTGTTCAAGATGGAATGCACGCATTCTCAAACAACCATACAAAAAGTTTCCATAATATTGAAATTGAAACGACTAGATGTTTTGGTGCAAGATTAGGTAATAAGTAGATAATTGACTTTTGATAGTTGGCAAAGATTGGATATTAATTACAAGCCCTACAGGACAAGAAAGTACTGTACACATAAACTTTAAATCAAGACATAACAACGAAAATTCTCTCTGCTTGCAGCTATACTACTTGTGTTTAATTAAAAAGGTACGTATTAAAAAACCGCTGTAAAATGAAAGAAATTTACTACCATAGGCAGGCTGAGAAAGACAAATAACAATCGACTTTTATTTCAAAAAATTGAATCAAGCAATCTTTTGCAAAACAGGAATAAATACATTTATTCCTCCTTTTACAATTTTCTGCTCTTCTACAGCTGTCACTTTTTTCCACCTTCGCCAATTAAATAAATAAATAACTAAATAAATAATTTAACAAATAAACAGATTAATGAATAAATAATTAATTAATTAATTAAATAAGTAATTAGATAAATAAATAAATAAATAGTTAATTAAATAAATAAATAGGTCAGGCATCCTTTATCTTTTCTTTGTGTTATAGCTGACTCTTAACGTCTTAAAGTTACTGAACAAAAGTGGAGACGAAAAGCATTCTGGAATAACCACGCTAGATTTTTGTCATTGCTTTTTTAAGAAATATTTTGAGCTAAATAATCACTTTAATTAAGAAAAAGCTTGAAATTAACAAATATTTTTAGCATGAAAAAGCGTGCACGTGATAATCCTTTGTTCACGTTGTTACAATTGTTACATCACCCAAGTAGCCTTAAGTAGTTTCCCACACTGTCATGTAAGCATAGGCCGAATAGCATACTATTAGCCACATTTAGTAATCATGTCATTGCTTTTCCACCTTTCATCAGACCTTCCCACAAGCAGCTGATGCACCCACAGCTGTCACTTTTTTACTATATCATAACGAATTGTAGAACTGCAAAACGTTGACAGCTAGGTCAAGCTCTTCCTAGACTGTAATTGAGGAAATATAGATACAGCCCAAATTTTACAAAAGAAAAACACGATGTCAAATGTCTTGTAAGTCTTTTTTCATAACAATAGTATAGCAACAAGCGTTCTTCAGAGTATTTATGCATTTTTTTACCCTGTTACGGTACTGGGCAGTAGACATTTGTTTTGAGGCTTTGAGGGTGACTCCAGGCACACTACCTGGTCTTTTTTTTGTGGAATATCTTTATCTTTGCCAAATTTCTAAGCACCTTCTATTAAAATTCGTAGCATATTGTTTTGGTGACACTCGGTTACTCCCTTGCAGTTAATACAGCCTTGGACATATCTGACCCCAAGTGTTATATACTTGATAGGGCCTGGGTATTTTTTTAACTTGAGGCTTAAAATAATATGAGTCGCAAAGTGACAACGAGTCTTTTCTATGCTGTTATGATAAAGGGTCTTTACAATTTCTATTAAATGAAAAGATTTTGAAGCAAAGGAGAGATTTAAACCAATGTTTGGAAATCTCCATGAAACTAAAGCTTTATCAAAGATATCAATCATGTCAGAATGTCTTTAAAAATTCGCGTGCGCGAGCGTGTGTGTGTATTGGGCAAGGGTGGAAACATATAACAGTTATTGGTTGCTTCTTCTACTTCTGCAAATTTTGTAATTTACATTTACACTTAAAGATATTTATATATATAATTTATATCAAAATGGAATAAAATAAAGAGGAAAGGGGTAAATATTCATCCAATATGTCATGGATGAACGGAAAATAATTCTGCATGACAACACAAAATATTTATAAACAGAGAAAACCAGGGTGACAAATGTCATCTCGATTGGTAAGAAAAACACTATGCAAGGTGTTTTCCTCCGTCAATTTTCAATCAAATAATTTTTAAAGAATTTAACAGATTTTATACTCTAAGCTTTCAAGCAAGCATACACTACAGCTGCTCTGTTAAGTTTGTTTGGGTCGTTGCCATAGTGAAAGAGTCCGAAGTTAGGCTCCTGACCCTCAACCTCTCTTTTGATTGGACGTGGGATGATAAAACGTCGATATTGTGCCTTGTATCCGTTAACACAGTGTAGTTTTCTTGCTTGTTCACCTAAAAATGACATCAAAAATATTTTATATACCATATATTTATTCTGTCCTACTTTCATCACGGCAGAGATAAAAGAGGTGAAAGATGATTGAATTAAAAATCTAAAAAATGAATATTCTCGTCGTGCTAGCCAATTACTCTTCGTCACACTATTGTACCAATGTATTCCATGCGCGTGATGTACGTGAATATCTACCGATGATTAGGTCAGTAAGCCTCAGGTCATAAAACTGCTTTTATGCCTGTGGTTTTAAAGATCGATGCTATTAATTGCGTCTCAGACGTAAGGAGGTATTATAACCAGCAAGTAAGGTATCATAACTGTAGAAACAGTCACCTTTGTATTTGAAACGATTTGTGAAAAAAGCAGTATGCCAATTAACCACGAGCGCAGGCGAGAAATTAAGGTAAAATTTATTACCTTTTGAGACATATTCAGTTGAAAGTATTATTAATATTAACACTTGGCATGTCACAGGTATGTCTAATCATCTAAAATCCAAGGGCTTATGTCATGTACGAGTACTTCAATATACCCTCTTTGAAAATAAGCCATCTGTTTTACAGATAGCTGAAGCTATGGTCATTTCTGAAGATTAGTTAAACAAGACTTCAACTTCGAAAATGAAAAATCCATCAAAATATCAGAATATTGCTGAAAAGCTATTGCATTTGTCAGAAACCCAAAGAATGTTTAAAAGTTTTCAATTTGAAACTTCGACCTCTTTTCTTTGACACTCCAGTTGACACTTCTGTAGATTTTACGAAAAAGACATTGATTTGATGCAGCTAACTAAACAACAGCAATGTATAATGCTTTGCAGTATGCATTGAGCACTTTTTGGTATAAATGCACGAGATTACACAAAAGTATATATATATAGTATTAGAGTGTAACACTCAGAGCCAAAGATAGTACTGACTAAATTAATAAACACGAGGAAACGACACATACATAAATAAGCAGCAGGACAATACGAAAGACAACACAACGAGCAACATGCACACACACACACGTTTGCAGATAAATGACAAAAGAAACTAAGAATAATTGTTATGGAAAGATATATATGGCAAGAAGAATGAAAAGAAAAGTAATAAAATTGTGATGTATGAAAATAAAAGAATAAGTAATGGTCTGGTGGTCATTACAGAAATCATGGATCATATATATATATATATATATATATAATTTTTTTCGTATATTAAATAGTGGGATATAGAGCTCTTTGTCAATTCTACTGCTAGACCACTGTTATACGAACCATCGTTTGAAAATGAGACATTGATATTTATCATTAAATATCACCTTGTCTTCCTTTGTATTACCTTAGCAGACAAAGCCTTCCTTCCACTATCTATTCCTCCCAAAATCTTTTCCTTCCACCGTCTATTCTTCCACTATTCATTCTTGCACTATCTATTCCTTCCACTATCTATTCCTTTCACTATCTATTCCTTCCACTATCTATTCCTTCCACTATCTATTCCTTACACTATCTATTCATTCCAATACCTATTCCTTCCACAAAATATATCTACAAAATATCTCCTGGTTGGCATTTCAAGCCCTGTAATCACACTTCTTTTTCCACGCCTGAACACTTGGTTTAACGGAATTACACATTTTTCTGTCTTTCTAATTACATATTTACTTATTTAATTTTATCTTGACATAAATTTTGTCATGTTTTATTGCTGTTACTATTTATTACCCTTCCAGGTTTCTCGACAGGACCATAAAATTAATATTCTATGCTCGAGTTAGTCGAGTTGAGGGCACAAAAGAGAATAATTAAAAGTAGGTTATTACACGAATTATCTTCAGCCAAAAATTAGGAATGCTATTTTTTCCATGTAGTTCATAAGCTGGAGATTAAGAGCCTATAATATGAGACATGTTTCACTAAACTTCAAAAAGAAATTATGTTAATGTGGCTCCTAATATGGCTCCTATTCAGTTTAAAAAAATATTTAAAAAGTAGGTTTTTTCGAGAACATCTTACCACCGTCTCCGCATGAATAAAATATAACAATGTCGTTTCTATCTGGTTCCGTCTTTTTCCAATGAAACTCGCTTCCATCTCTGCATTCTAGGACGACAGATTGCAAGTTTGCTAAAAATAAAAGCAACAAAACCAGTCTTTAGAGTAATTTCCTTTTGCACAATCTCTCTGATTAATTTGATTTTGATGGTTAAGAAGAGAACAATACAAGGCATAATACCACCAAGTGTACGGAACTGGGAAGAAAGGACAGAAAAAAAGAGGTATACAGAAGTATATGTGATAAAGATAAAATCCTATCCCACTCAAAGAAAGCCACTCCCAATTATCTTGCTATTTTATTTTTTTCATTATCTAATCCTGAAATTTCTATGACCTAGATGAAACCATTTTTTTCAACAGAAATTTTAAATGTGCCTCACCATAATGGATTTCATTCTAATTTAATAGAAGGAAGGTGACAAGGGGTTTTCATGGGTTTGACGTTCATAAATTATTTCATTTGATGTTGATCAAATGAAATATTTAGTACTTTAATATATATTATCTTTGTTTCTTAGAAGCAATGTTAGACAAAAAATATATGTACAAATGCGTATCGAGCTCAAGTATAGACAGTGCCTCCCAAAAATGGGATTTTGAGTTCTGTTATAAAATTGATTACTTTGTCAAATTCTATAAAAAATATTATCAGATTTTTAGGAATGCTTTTTTTTACCTCCACAAGCTGTTGATTTTGTTTCTTTTTATTAGGGAAATTTTCTTACCAGCATCTTTCCAAAGAGCAGGGATTTTTTTGTTTTGCACATCATGTGCGTTATTTGTCGAGGACCAGATTCTTAATATAATGAAACCATCGTCCAGCTATTTTCCTTCTTCACTCATGCTCAGAAATGACTCTTTAAGCTCACCATGAAGAGACAATCCTGAACTAACACTTCAAAAACTGTTTCGGTTGTTATAATTGTCAAACTTATTCTTTAAAACATCTTTATTGACTATGTTTAGTATTTCAACAAATTTTTTAGATTCAAATCCCAGAGGCCTATTCAACTTGACCACTTGGCTTAATTACACCACTAATATTAAAGAAGGAAAAAATGGCAGGAAGAGTACCTCCCAAATCACAACCAATCCCTTACCTAAATGGTGATCTATTTTAAAGAGTAAATTTGAAAATGTATCGTAATTAATTAAATATTAACCCACGATTTTCAAAGAGCCTTTTTATTTGAAAAGTACTCAAAATGAGGGTGTTAAGCGTAGAATTCGAATGAAAACAGGAGATCTTCGTGTTTTTCCTGTAAGCCTAAATTAGTATCTATGCATTCACATTTAAGAAATAAATTTCCTATATAGTATGAAAAAATACCTTCGTCATCCAGTGAATTGATTCCTCTTGAAAGACATATGTAACACAAAAAAGTATATATGATACAAGACTTCCACACCATTTTTTTCTTAATGATCAATAATAATCTTGCCTCTAAAATAGAGAAACGTTTCAACCTATAAACATATAAAACACAAAGAAAACATTAATGAGGTTATTGTTGATCAACCTCTCATCAGCTGATCTCATAACACCAGAACAATNCGAATGAAAACAGGAGATCTTCGTGTTTTCAGTGATTTAAAGGTTCCTACTTACATTTTCCTGTAAGCCTAAATTAGTATCTATGCATTCACATTTAAAAAATAAATTTCCTATATAGTATGAAAAAATACCTTCGTCATCCAGTGAATTGATTCCTCTTGAAAGACATATGTAACACAAAAAAGTATATATGATACAAGACTTCCACACCATTTTTTTCTTAATGATCAATAATAATCTTGCCTCTAAAATAGAGAAACGTTTCAACCTATAAACATATAAAACACAAAGAAAACATTAATGAGGTTATTGTTGATCAGCCTCTCATCAGCTGATCTCATAACACCAGAACAATTCATTATGAAAAGCGAGTTGTTTTTTTGTTGTTGGTTTTTTTTTTCGCTTTTTTTTAAGTCTTTCACCCTAAGTAAGGCTTTTGTTTTTTGCTTTGTAGGTTTTTTTTATCATATTAATTTGTCGATTTCTTTCCTCGCCCAGTTCAATTCCCGAAAACAAATTGGAACTCAGTAGTATGCCACCCATAACGAAGGAACAAAGTCCGCGAAGTACTTCCAGGGACGTGGCCGTGATTCGAAGAGGCAAACGTTTTGCGTGGTAATCTGTTCATTTAACCACTCAGCCACTATTGCTCATTTTTGATGGTTGATCATGATTTGAAGTGAATGGAAACATTAACAGAATAAATGTGATGTTTCTTAGTAATAATAAATACTACTTTTTTTGCCTTTTTATGATACTTAAGTACCCTTCACGGTTTCCCTATCCCTTTACATAAAAACATGTACACAGGGTCTCGTTTTGTCGCTTTTAAAGATGCATATACAAGATCTGTAAGTCATTTACAGAAACTCCGAAAACTGGACTCATTTGAGCTCGACCATTTATGGCCATTTAAAGATTTTTTTCACTTTTAATTGTAGTTTTTAGTCGGTACAAATAGACCATTACCTTAATCATCATTATTGATACATTACTGCTACTAAACTAAAATCTGGCATTATTTTAGTAATTCTGTCGCGTATGCCTGTATTTATGCCTTTAGTTCATTTTTCTATTAACTATGTGAATAACAAGCTCCGTTTTTATTTTCTCAGAGACACAGCCTTGGATCCTTTAACTAACAATAATTATAATTATGATGGTTCCTCCCATTTTTTTGTTACAAAACGTTTTAAGCTTCTGTCAGGTGATATGTTGGTTATATCTGCCGCTCTTAGTGGTAAACTTTTTAGGGGTTTTGTTGTGGATTTGTTGCACACTACAGGTATTTGTTAAAAAAGTAGTCTGCCGATCAGTGCATGCGACCACTACAGGGGAAAGAAATTGAAATGTGATACTGTGTTAAGAAATATTTAATTTTGGAACTCAGATTGGACACTGCTAGGGCTAAAATACTGACAAAGACTAAAAACGCAAAATACAAAGAAGTTAAAAATAAATCTAAAAATTTTAGGAAAATATTGAGTACTTCAAAGGCTTTCGTTTATGTTCGATTGCTGAGCAATCGAATTCGTATTAAAGAGCTACACTAGTTCTAGATTAGAGCCTGTCTAGTTCTTCAATAACGAGTTATTTAGAGGAGGCTTAGAGCCTCTAGATCCTAGATAACTATTCACGATGGCTCATATAGCAAAGAGTAATGTAATCCACTGTGTTTATCAATTACTCACAAGGCAAAGTTTTCAAAAAAAAGGTGAATCTATATCAGTGCCTTAAAATCTCTTTCTTCATTCATTTCATCAATATTCTTTCTAACTGTCAATCATAAGTGAAAGGGATTTGGCTCTTTGTCACATAGTAAACAGGCAGGAATCCACATTTGATTATATCAACCTACAAGTTTTACATGAGTGAGACTATTGACTTAAATCATTACTGATATTTACTTTCTTTCGATATTGCAACTAGGAATAGATTAGATAGGATATAACAAGTATTTCTACGTATTTGTCTTTTTAATGCCTTCTATTTCGCTCTATTGTGTCCATTAAGCTGTCGGGTTTAACACAAAAGTAAAATAGTTAGTAAAAGAATAATCGAGGGTGCTATTTGCATGGTTCATCTACACGCTTTTGTTTTTATAAGAACAATTTTATAAGAACATGAGGCTGAAATTTGGCCCAAAAATAAGAACATACTAAGAACAAGCTGAGGCTCAGCTTGCAATACAAAAAGATTTTAAGAACAAACTCAGGCTCACCAGATTTGATTTAATAAGAACAAATATTTTTTGTTAGATGAAAACATATATAAAGACTATATTTCACCGAATGATGTAGATGGTGTCGAAATTATGTTCCTGTAAATAAAGCACAGTTACTTTATACACATCTTATTGTACATAGTTCTTTTGTTTAAGTTTATTATGTTGTAAAGACGTTAAAGCACACCTTAAAAATTGGGTTTTCGTT
>RDPX01000005.1:1704574-1725045 GCA_003991215.1 Morbakka virulenta | reverse complement strand
GACAATTTAGTACGGAAATTTTTTGGATGCTAGAGTATAATTGAAAAAAAAACCCCAAACCAAACCAAACCAAACCAAACCAAACCAAAACAAAACAAAACAAAACAAAACAAAACAAAACAAAACAAAACAAAACAAAACAAAACAAAACAAAACAAAACAAAACAAAACAAAACAAAACAAAACAAAACAAAACAAAACAAAACAAAACAAAACAAAACAAAACAAAACACAGCAAAGCAAAGCAAATATATAACGATTCAGACAAAATCTATGTCTTTTATCTTCGAGAATGAAAATTAATGATTCCCAAATACGACCAGTATCAGCTTGAAAAAGATACGCTCCAGCTTTGTCTCTAAAAATAAAGCAAAAAATATTCTTATTTCAAAATGCATTGATAATAGCTATCCTAAAATGAACTTTCTCACGATGACAGTTGGCTGATACATTAAGTGCATTACCTTGAAGATTATATGAAACAAACTAAAATTTTTATAAATACCATGCTTTATGAAGCTCCGATTTAATTATACAAAATGCAAAAGCTGATAATAGAATATCTCGCTAAACTGGCACAAAATTGGGTTATGCACAATTTTTTTTTAAACCACACAACCACTGGACAGCATATACACAGTATGTTCTCTGATCTCTAATCATGTTTCTGCTTTCACCCTTAGTCTTCTAGCTGTAGCTGTAGTTGTTAGTCTGTATTAGCACTTCTGTCTTTGTAGATAGCTAAAACTCAAAAGTTGGGGTTTTTGGGGGTTTTTCAGATATCGTAATTGCCTGAAGATGACAGTTATGTCGAAAATTTTTGATCAAACTAAACCTTGTTGGCTCCATTTATTCATATATATATATACCATTCCCCTTATGTTATACGTATTCAATCATTACGGATATGTTGTCAATATTTTCTGGTTCAGTGGAAGGGAAATTTATGTTTTAAGTATTGTACAGTGATAAATTTTGAGTCGATGTAATTATGTACTAAGCACTGTATTGTGATAAGATTCAAAATTTTAGGCATTTATACAGAATAGTTCCCATACATTACAAACTAAACTAATACTGAACGGAATTTAGTATACAATTTTTTGACTCTCTTAATATTCATTTCATACTTCTTTTGCCCTTAATTATTTTTTACTTTGCGTCAAGGTTTGACTTCTATGGACTTAAGTATTACAGAAAAATCAAGAGTCATAAAAGAAAGAAAAAATGGAGAAGAAAAGGAAGAGAAAATGGAAGATAATAATAACAATTAGGAATTACATTGTAAGACAACAAGAGTATTACAAACGTTCTTGAACGGCAAAAGCCATTATTGAATAGTAAAAAAGTAATACTCACAGAGGTTCTAGGGACGCTACGTATGTTTCAATCACGTGATCCGTCAGGTCCGCAAACTCTACTTCTGTTCTTTCATAAAAAACCTTTGGTGCTTTCCCTGGCTCCTTTCCTATGAGATGTAAAATAAACTTCTACAGATCTATTTAAAGCACACCTGTGTATGATAAACATGCAGCTCTCATGTAGACTTTCACTTTAATTCTGGTAAAAGCAATTGTTGGCATTGAGAACATTAGCAAAACTGGGACTAGACTATAAATTCGTTAGGGGAACACATTCGAAAGCCAAATAATAATTGCAACTAAAAATCCTGGCTTTACCTTTACTTTGTTTTGTTTAGTTCAGTTTAGTTTCTTATTTTAAAAAGTCCACTGCATACAATAAATTCAAAGAGACATTGCTTACATGTAAAACTACAACTAAAATACTGCAAAGAAAGAATATTAATAACAAAGCTGTAATACATTTTATGTGGAGGAATTTCTTAAGGTGGAGCTCTTTCAATAGCTAAACTAATGGAGAAAGCATACTGTTGTTGAAAAGTGTATCATCTTACTATCATATAGTAGTAATTAATTCGACTGAATGGTCCAAGATTAATGTCTCAGTTCACTTGATATTTCGTAGACAAAAGGTGTAATTTGAGTTTACAGCGAAAAATCATACGCAAGTACATTGTTTGACTAAATATGGAATGTTATTACAGAATTTAGAGCCTGTATATCTAATTGATTTTATACTATATTGTAAGTTTTTCGTCTGAGTCAAAAAAATATCACTTTATAAAGTTAAAAGGTTAATGCTAAAATTACCTAAAGGAAGGCATGTTTATTTGTAACAGATAAAGGTCTTAAAAGATACTCGGTGAAATGTTTAAGTTCAGTATTTTAATGGTGATATATACAACAAATAAAAAAGATTGTTTTTATTCGATTCCTTAATTTCAGCTCAAGCTACCACATACTGATCACTATCACGGTCCAATTCTAGGTAAGCACAGGCCCTAAACAAGTCTGGACATTAACATCGAGACCATCGTTTTGCAAAGAGAAAGGTGTAGCCAGGAATTTCAACGTTTGATCCCACTGGTCCTTTAAATTAACCCAAGGTTTCAAAAACAGCAGCAACATCAAAACCGATGATATACTTAACTAACAGGAGTGGGGCTTACCAATATGAAAGAAATAACTTCGTAAATTCATATGTATAAGGTAAAGATCATTGTGACAAATATATAAAGACAAGTCTTGAATAAGATGGTAGAAAAGTGAAAAAAATGTTTGCACCGCACTCGACTTGAACCAGTTTCATTAGATTTCATAGTTACAAACTCTACCACTTGAGCTATGGGCGCCAGTCCTTCACCAGATCATTTCTGCAACCATATCTTTCACTCCAACTATCTTATATTAGCTTTGATACTTTATTTTCACAATAATATGACAACCAGGATCAATATAAGAGGCCACATATTTTTCAATAGCATAGTCTTGCAGGTTAGGCAAGACAGAACGTTGAATGATGGTTTCGAATAACGGTAATGAATCAAGAAAGGTGGGTTTTCCTTGAACAAGAAGATTTAGTTATGTTTCACTATCAATTGAAAAATGAACTCAGAATGTTACAGTGCAGTTAATAAAATGCCATGAAATATAATAAACCTTTTTTGAAAGTGCCTCATATTTTGACACGGATATGTCACTGCATTTTTTATGATGGCAATCTTTAACTGTATTCCATGCAATGGATATCATTTTTAGTCATACACTGTGACAAATACCAAAAACGATTTTCAGTATTTTTTACCAATTGAGCTTATAGATAAACTGAACGGTCAAATTACGATCTAAAATTGTGTAAATATAAATATTATAATGTATAATATATATAATAATCTAACACAACTGAATCTCAAATGAGGGTTGTGAAAATCAAGGAATAAAACTAAATACCAGTTTGAATAGTTAAACTTATGTCACCTTTGAATTATATTTTATCTTCATGACCATCAACTTTTCAAGCTGTCACTGCTCTGTCAGGGATCTTTACTTTCCAATGACTACTAATCGATCCATGAACCAAACAGGTCGTGTAATCACACGACCTCTTGCATTGCATAAAACATTTCTGGTCTTCCTAGAAGCTAATCTCCTTAGGTTTCTTTGACAGGGGTTCTTTAATGACTTTTGTTTACTGCTCCCAGCTCATCAATTAAAAAAAAATTAATGGAGAACTATCTAGGGTTTCCTGTTTACTAAAAGAATGGCGTGGTACGGTTGGCTTGCATATGGTCAAACTCAAAGTGCTTTTACGATTATAATTTTACTATTGATCTGAAGCTTTTCAACTATAGAAACCCTATTTTCACACAATGAAAAATTTTTGTTTAGGTCTTTTAGTGTGTCAAAGGCTTTAAAACTGTTTCTTTAAAATTCAATGTTCAAAATAGTCGGCTTTGCCCTCTAACTCAACTGGGCCCTTCTTGACCGAATCTATCATTCTGGCATGAATCATTAATTTCCGTTGAACATCTTTAAACTTCGACTTGTTTTCATTAACATCCTTCTAAATAAATTGCAAACCTGACATTAATTACATTATTTTTAAAATTTTCAGTTCAACTTCTTTCAACATTTCTTCAATTGATCGGTAGTCTTTTGCGTTATCCTGAAGCATTTCTTCAATAAATTCTCAAAAAGAATTTTCATACTTGTTTCTTGAATACTAATTACACTAAATAATCTATACCTCTGTCCAGTGCACAGAAGTAATGATAATTTTATTTACGTTCATTCACTTAATGTCATCCTTGAAGAAATAATTGTTTCATTTTCTTGTTTCAAACTTATCCTGACACTTGTGCTTGTGTAAAAAGTGTCACTGAAAATGCTAGGCATTTTCATGGGCGTTGTAAATGACAAAATAATCCGTACCGTGTAATAATCATCCATCTATATTGTTACACAGCTAAGCAGGGCTTATATAATCCAGACGATGTTATTACCTGCTTTCAGTCAAGATATGGCTTTCCCTCTTTGGTTGACCATTTACTTCTGGCACAGGTTTGTATCACCTTACTGTCCTTGGCGAATTCTACTTTGCTCACAATTATTGTGTTCGCATTGTGCCCGCCCAGTACGTTCACATACAATAACAGTAATTGTCCCTGTGTTGGCATGATACGCTCCGCATAATGGTGAATTATTGAGTTTTCTACGTGACATGTTATATTATTTGTCATAAAGCTTGCTCTGGCAAAAGTAAACTCTGCCTGAAGAATACCAACCGGGTCTATTCCAGAGTCATTCTTAGCTCAGCCACTCATTTCCAATCTCAATGGTGGCCTTGATTATCCTACGAGATGCACAGCATAGTGAATATCTTACTGAACATATTAAATATACGTCTGGTGTACAAATTGAAAGCAGCCACAGTAAAATGTGTACAGCAGCTCAAGCACATTTCATACAAGTAGAATCTTAGATGGTAACCACCTCAGTAGCACAATTATCAAGCAAGGTTAACTCGATTTCGGCTGTTTCAATGGTGTAGCCAGCCAGCCGATCAACGTCACTTTTTCAACAACCTTCAAAACATTACCATTCGGTGAGGATATCAATAGCGGTCATTTTATCTTGAGACTACTGCAAAATAAAAAATTTGTCAATAAATTTACTTAAAATCATAAATCAAAAAGCTACAATGAGCATCAAAAATGAAGAGTAATAAACTCACCCCCTGCCACGACAAATGCCATGCCTGTATAAACTTCGTGTTTCTTCCCACTAAGGCTAATTTTTGAAAAAGGTAAAAGAGAAAGTTAGTAATACTGTTCCGTGGGGCAAAGTGAGAAAATGCGATACAAACATCAAGGCATCGGATATATTTTTAACACTTCACAGATGAGGAAGTCTTGAGTCACACAGTTAAATACAACCGTGCAGCAACAGCTACAACAGTCTTGGAATTCAAAAGCTTTCACTAAAACTAAAAAATGCAAAGACAGTATGTAAAATTAAAGGTATCATGGGTTTCCGAAATTTACAACTGAGAGCATTGATAACACTGGCCTGCGTTTAAAAACTTTTTTAAAGGTCAAAGGTTGTTCAACTGATTGAGTATTTTTTAGTACACTGAATCTAAGAATACCATTCATTTTCTTTGGTCAGATCAATTTTTTGAGATATGATTAGTGCACGTTTTGACACTTGAATAGCACTCAGTTCATGAAAAACGGCTGTAGCTGGCCCAATCTTTGTTTTATATAGAAAATGAAAATGGAGTAGCCTCAAACTGCAACCGCAACAGGCACCTGTCTTTAACTTTAAGAAACTAAAACTGAAACTTTTTCTGTTTACACCTGGATGGAAATTTATTGTGCTTACCATGCTTACTTTGGAGTTAAGCTTGAGTTAAGCCATTTGTACCCCATGTTAGCTGCAAAACATGTGTTGAGAACTTGCATGATTGGAGAAATAAGAAAAGGAAAGTATGCCATTTTCTGTTCCTGTGGTGAGAGGGTAAAGATCATGTGACTGACTGCTATTTTTGCATGACTATTCCTCAAGGAATCAGTCGCAAGAACAAGCGTTGTGTTCAGTATTCTGATGTTCCGTCTGCCATAAGACCAATCCCTCATGATCCAGACCTACCTGTAAACAAGCCAGATGCTGCAATGAAATCTAGCTCTGAATCGGAATATGATAACACATATGACAGAACACAGGGTGAAGAATACATACCAGAAAAGAATGACCTGGCAGTGCCTCTAACACAAACAGATCTCAATGACCTGAAACGCGACCTAAACCTCTCAAAGAAATCAAAACAGCTTCTGGGTTCTCGTCTTCGTGAGAACAATTTGCTGACAACTCAAACAACATTCTACTGGTATCGAGAGCGTGAAATAGAATTTAGACAGTTCTTCACAACCCAGAGGGACTATCCATGCTCTTCTGTGTTTGTGGTGAAGTCGGACTGATGATCAGCATTATATCAGACAAAGATTGGAACCTGGTCCGCACAATGTTCAGTCTCGCCCTCTTGTTGAACCAAACAAGATATTACTCCCACCCTTATATATCAAACTAGGACTTATGAAGAACGTTGTTGTACAGGCAATGGAGAGAAAAGCCATCGGGTTTACCTTCCTTCAGCAGAGCGTTTCCATCAGGCCATTCGGCCATTTTAAATGCAAATTAGAATTTGGGAAGAGATCATTTTATTACCTGAGAGCAATATATTTTAATGAAACTTTTTAACTTGTATATATGTAGCAATAAATATATTTTTAATACCTTTTTTCTTTTCATTTTTATTTTATTTTCAGTCAATTAATTTTTCATCCTCGTTCCCAGGGCCTCCTCTCGGCTTTCCTGGCAGTTTTAAATGTCAGGAAGTGAGAGAGAGGTCTTAGGGACGAGGTTTTTAAGCTATTTGATTTGTAGTTTTTAATTTTATATAATTTTTCTCTCTCATAAGAGGACACATCTTGACAGCAGTGTTTATTATATTTTCATTGTAAACAACTAAATTGTATCATCCTCAATAAAGATAGAAATAATAATAATAATAATAATAATAATAATAATAATAATAATAATAACAGTATCATGGAAGAACGCTGCTAAGGCCGGTTGGATGGGACTTTCTTGTGGACTACTGTTGGTGTTCAAAACGAGACGTGGTGGCTACTCAGCACAGGAGAAAGTCGTTTGTTAATCACAACTCCTTACTAGGTTTTTCAAATTACTCTCTTTCTAAACAGAGAAAAATGGCAAATCAAGCGACTTATTCCCAAGACAATGCGGTACCAACTGCGACATTCTTATGTATTAGTATTACACTTTTTAATTCTATAGTAACGTATGGATACCAATGATTTACTTTCTTGTGAGAGAGAGAGAGAGAGAAAGAAAGAGAGAGATAGAGAGAGAGAGAGAGAGAGAGAGAGAGAGAGAGAGAGAGAGAGAGAGAGAGAGAGAGAGAGAGAGAGAGAGAGAGAGAGAATAAGAAAAACCCCACAAATATTTTAACACTTCTCTGTATAAGTCAACGTGGGTAGCCACATGTCATGGTACTAAACTAAATTTGAAACCATTTTTTCAAGTCAGTAGACATTGGGCATATATGGGTCTAAGTTTGTCTAAGTTTGACTAAGTTTGATAGTTAAAACAGTAAGAGCTTCTGATTTATCAAGGGCATGAGCCTCCAAAGGAAATGAGATAGCTAACCTTCCATATAAAGAAATGTTAAGAAACACTATAACGGGAGCATACGACTGAATAACATTTCCATTCAACACGTGTGCAAACACGCATGGCAGCATAGCTACTGAATTAAAAAAAATTAAAAAACATAAATGATGGGAAAAAACACAAGCTTGTTACAACGGAACAGACATACCACTGCAACATTTCTGTTGCCTTTTCTTTCGTTTTTGGCTTTTCTAAAATTTTATCTTCTATAACCTAAAAATAAATAAAAGAACATACTATACACTAAGCCACATCAGTGAAATACTTTTTTCCAAAGGTCAACCATATGGCACTACTGCCATCTGATATATTCCGAAGTACAAGTAAACTGTTTCTTCCCGCAAAACACGTTTATGGCAATTTCACTACCAGTGTTGAAAGGAACAAACCTTGAAACATATCCGTCATGGTCAGTAAAAGTCCCTAAGAGCTATGGGTCTCGTTTTTTACTACTTATTTTCTTTTAGTTTTACTGTCATTTCCCCCCAGCAAATGGGGCTCAGAAGGTGTCCTTCAGAGGGACTTTGTTTTGGCAGTGAGGAATTTCTTGGCCGGGTGCCTTTTCTGACGCCAACCAATGGCTTTTTCTTCTTTTTTGTAAAGTTCCAAATTCACCTCGCCCGCTCGGAACCCGTAACCTCTTGGTTACTGTGCAACTACACTAACCAATAAGCCACGGCTACTCTCGTTTTTTACTACTTTCTATATTCAATATACTTCAAATATACTGTCCGTTCACAGCGAAATGCTTATACTACCTTATTTTCCTGTTTCTAATATGTTGTGGCATTTGAAATCTAACATTATTAAAAAGAAAGCACGAAATTAATTCCATCGTATTTCATATGGCGAACTTAAGTGGAAGATATGGTTACAAAAATGATCTCGTTAAGGGAAGGCGCCGAGCATGTGATCATTATAGGCATAGCACTGGTTCGAATCAAGTTCGGTACAAGCATACTATTTACTCTTGTAAAATCCCAAATTCTCTCCGTCTATATTACAAATAATACTTTAACTTCATCTAATGTCCCAACAAAGTAGATATACATGCCCGCATTAAACTTTTATATAACCTCTCCAGCCTTCATCAAAATATGTAATGCCCTCCAATTTGTAAGACCGCCTCTGATAACTATTTTTAAAGTTTATCCAATACTTTTAATTTAAAAAAATCTTATTTAGCTAGTGGTATACAGTTGCTAGATAATATTTTGGAAAAATGAGATAATCATCTGCAATGGCCTTGCTTTCGTAGTCATGTTAGGTGGATCGCTTGCAGTTCAGCTCAGTAACAAACTCCTACACTTGGATACTTAAACTTATAGTGCCGAGCGTTTGTTAAATTAATATTAGGAATTTATTAAATTAATAAAATCCTTTATAAAGGAATTTATTACCAACATCCATAATATTTGTTACCACAGAGCATTTATTTTTGGGGGGTCACTCTGGTCGTCAAGACAAGCTAGTTTCATCACACACACACACACACCAAACTTGATAAAGAATGATATAATGATAATGATATTATTACTAAAAAATTAAATTCATCGGTCTTTAAGACTGAAGGAAGCCCCCAGACAACTTAATAAATAGCATACTGGTTTTTTCTAGTGACTGCACCCCTGGTTTCGATTTTACTTAGTCAGTCACTGCTAAATATTCGCCTCATATTTGTTTTGGCAGCATTTTTTTGAACATTCTATCAACAAAATAAGTATAGGGTGTTATACATTGTTTTTCTAGGATCGATCTATCTATCTATCTATCTATCTATATATATATATATATATATATATATATATATATATATATATATATATATATATATATATGTCCTAAATTAACAAAAAATGTAGCCCTGCATCTAAACAAAACGGGGTGTGATATCCATACAAAAAAAATCCCCAAAATGAAAAAAGCCCAATATACTTACAACAATTGAGTCAGCACCTATGACAACATCAGCAGCTTGTCCCTGTAAATATAAGAATGCAAACTGAAATGATATCATGTAAGTAACCTTGCAAAGAATAACAGTAAATAAAAAAACCAAAAAAAGCAAAGTTAAGTGAGCATAAACTGTAGCAACTGAAAACATTTCAGTATTTTAGACCTTAAAATATCTGAAATCATTTAAATGCTTCCTTAAAAAAAACCTTCATGCCACCTATAAGAAAAACAACAAAAGTCATAAGAAAATTATCAGCCTCTAAAAATATTCTGGGAAAGCCTAAATTCAATCCTATCTATTAGTGTCTAATATCAGAATACCTACTAAATCTAAATCAGTCAATGCTTCATAACCCTACTATAAATCTTCTTTCAATTGTAAAGGCTACCCTGTACATTTAATCAATATGATATCTGTGGTAACTTTGGCAGCTCCTTATCTAATATGAAGCAGTGGGTCATTTTAATTGACCAAATTAGGCCCAACACATCTTCTGACTCCAGTTGTACTACAAGACTTGATTCTTTCCCCTCCTTTAGATGTACATTACCTGACTTTAAAATGTCAAGTACAACTATTTTCAAATGATAAACAAATGCCCGCTAAAGTAGAGGAATCTAACTCAACAGCAAATGTGATAAAACAAAACTCAAATATTATAAAGCTTTAAGAACAGCTATGGCTAATATATTTAAACCCTTACCCAATGCAAAAAAAGTTGTAGAAGTAATTCTTTTTAATAAACAGTAACAAATTGAGCACAAGCTCAATTTAAGGGTGTACTGGTGGTGAATGCTACAGACTAGAAATAGCTCAAGGTCATACTTGAGTTAAAGCAGCCCTTTTCTGCTTGATACACACTGCACTCTTTAACACCAGAAAAGCAATTAGGATGTTGCAATTCCTTACCCTTTTTTCACCAGATAAACAAATTGTACACACGCTGAATAAGATCTAGTCTAGCTTATGATATCATTGGTAATGATTGAAATAATGCTAAGCTTCTAAGCTACTAAGAACATGGCAAGCAGTTAAACTGCAAATCCTACCCTAACACATGAAACTATCAGTTTTCAAGTGAAACTTCTGTCTAGAAAACAAATGCAAAAATGGAGAAACTCAGATTCTGTTTCAATTCTTATTCTTTATCAGAATGTAAAAAACAAGACCTTGATATCATAGCAGCTACTTATATATTGTTACATTCTCCACCAAATTCTGTCCTCCAATTTCATAAATCTTCAGGGCTTACAACACTAGCACAATTTAGAGTGACAGTAGGCAAATACTACTCTCTAAAATTCAAATAGTCTTTTTAAGACAGTCAGCCTATGTGCCTAATCAATCACAGTATGGACATCAAGGAACATTACCTGCTCCTCTGCTATTCTATTAATGAATAATTCATAGACTCAATGTTTCCAAGGATGTATGCACACTTTCTGGGTGTAAAGAACTCTAAAACAAGCTGTTGTATTTCCTGTCTAATGGAAATGAAAGTTTTTGTGAACAGGCTTAGCCTGAGACTGGCATGTAAAAAACAACCAGAGGGCAAAAAAAGCACAAAACAACAAAATTATCTACATTTGCACTTATAACCCTAAAAAAATGGTCTGAATACTTATGCATTTAACGCCATGCTCCATGAGATTGAAGAACTTCAAGAAGTAAACTGGGATGGCACTGTCTTCTCAGAAAGAAACAAGAAAGCAAGAAAGATTGCACAATTAGATGAATCCAGACACAAAATATTCTTTTCCAGCAATAGCACATTCAATCTAATGGTGTTGGGTTTCTTTTGAATAAAGGTTTTACTCCCTTAATTGACAATTATCAACCACTATCTGATAGACTTGAAGTTCTAAGAATGAAAATAAAATTGTAGAAGATTACCCTAATTTAATGCTATGCTCCCACTTCAACATATCCTGATGAAGACATCAACAACATGTATGATCAATTGAGAACAATTCAAAGGTACCAAAATGAGATCATGTCTTTGTAATGTGTGATTTTAACTGCAAAGCTGACAATCTGCACATTAAATGCCCTGATGTGACTGGGAAGTACACCTGTCAAAGTGCCAATGCATGAGGTGAAGTATTGGGTAAAAGCCAATCTTGTTGCCACTGACACCAAATTCTCCAAAAGAAAGCTTTACACCTGGAACTCATCAGATGGGAAAAAAACAAATTGGCTTTATCCTCACCCAAAAACTGCCTGCTTATCATGGCATACTTGACAGTACAGCTCCAGCATTCTTTGGTCAGACATAGCTGACCAAAGAATGGTACAGACTAAGGTTACAATGGTTTTTTTATAGCTGAAATGCAATCCAAATCTTACAAAATACAATCTTGAACCACTATCAACAAATTCCAAAGAATCATTCTAACTAAAGTTACCAGCTGTTTTCATCACATCATATGCATTTAACTGTTGACATCATATGCATTTAACTGTTGTCATCAAATGCATTTAACTGTTGAGTTTACCATTTATATTAATTAGGCAACCTTATTCCTAAATTTGATTTAAACCAACTCTGTCAAAGGACAGTAGTATCGAGAAAGGAGTTTTAATATACCTGGATTTTTACTTTGATCTCCATTTTGTGAACATCGTCGACTTCAAAATGGCGGTTAGTCATGTTACACGGTGCAAGTTTGTTTCCATCAATATTTAACAGTTGAGTTTACCATTTATATTAACTAAATAACCTTATTTCCGAATTTGATAAAAACCAGCTCTGTCAAAGGACAGTAGTTTTGGGAAAGGAGTTTTTAATATACTTGGATTTACTTGGATTTTTTATTTTGTGAAGATCGTCAACTTCAAAATGGCGGATAGTCATGTAATACCGTGCAAGTTTATATCCATCAATATCTAAAGACATCCTGCCAATAAAAGGCCAAATTATATTTCATTTCAAAGGATATTTGACGAAGATCTTTTTTACAAAGTTTTTTCGCTAAATCATCAAATCTTTATTTATTCTATTTTGCTGTTTTTACCTTTTGATCGAGAACGTGACCAACGGGCAAAATTTTCGAGTTACTTATCTGGTATGAATTTTTTCATCTTAACTTTATGATGTCAAGAATCATTATTAAGATTTGAGAGATTATTAATACGGTTTGAAAGATCATCACTTAATTTTGAATTTAATAGTTACATCTGGAAGTTTGGCCTCCTTGCTCTTGGACTTAGAAGAAGAAGTACACCAATCACTGTTTTCAACAAAGAAAAATCTATTAGACACTTCATCAAACTGTTAATACCCTTTACTCTTTTAATATCAGCCGTAGTTATAACAGACCACCAAAATATTGTAGACAATCTTAGCAGCTACTATCTTTGTAATTCATCAGAATTTTTTACTTCGACTTATACCCCATTTACACGAAGAATGGGTACTGGGACTATCAGGGGAAACAGTTCCCAGGTGGCTGCCCTGACCTATGCCTTGAACGACTCGTATTTTCCTCAAACTATCGTGACTTTACCTCACTTTACAGAAAGAAAAAACCATCGCATTCCCAATCTTCATGTCGCAAACTTTATGGTACTCCCAGTACTTGTTCTTCTTTTAGTAAACATTGGTCAATGGCTTACATGTAGTTTCCTCTGTCGGTACTCAGACATCAAATATAAATACTTATTCTTGAAAACAAAGAAATCTGCCAGAAAACAATCTAGATTCAACATTTTACCAAAAATAATCATATTTCTCCTCATAATCATATCATACGATACTAAATTAATTACTAAAAGTCAAAATGACACGAAAATTTACCAAAAGCTGGGTTTTTTTACCAATGAATACCTTATCGAAGTTGAAAACATACTATCAAACCATCTAAGAGAACAGTCATCTATTTATGCTCTATCCAAATTAAAATTTAAAAAAAACTTTGCATACTTAAAATTCATTCTGCTACTTTCAGGAGATATTAACATACACCCTGGGCCAATAAACTACCCATGCACTAACTATAGTAAACAAGTGAGGAAAAGACAAATACCATGTAAAAAAAGTAATTTAGGGATTCACAAAAAATGCATACACCATACAGGGGGTTCAAAAAATATAGAAGTGATTAACTTCACATTCCAACCATGCCTAACTAGTGCTACTAAGGAAACCAAACGGTCTGATAGCAATTGGGACCAGCTCCCCTTTTCATGTCATGATTACCCGTTAAAAGATCCTCAAGACCTTCAGAATAATATGACAGAGCCCAAAAATTTGGATAATTGCCAAAATAAAGATACTTGGAAGGTTTTCAATAAACGTGGACTACATCTTATCCATTTAAATGTTAACAGTATTTTATCTAAAATTGACGAAATTCGAGAAATTGTAAAGAAATCAAAGGCCACTTTAATCGGTTTGACAGAGACCAAACTTGATGCTACTGTACCTGATGATGAGATAAACATTGACGGATATGAGTTAATAAGGTCCGATCGCAGCAGGCATGGGGGAGGGGTAGCTTGCTACATAAAAAATGACATAGCCTTTAAAGTCAGGAGCGGGTTCTCCAACGAAATCGAAAACGTAGTCTTAGACATTTTACTTCCAAAAACTAAGCCTATACTTGTAGGAATTCTGTATAGACCTCCCGATCAATCACTATTCTTAGAAAAACTAACATCAGCCATAACCAACGCCCACCATTTTAATAGCCAGGAGGTGTACCTATTAGGTGATCTGAACATCAACCTTATAAATAACAAGGCACACATTCCAAACGGAATAAAAAAATATAGCGAATTTTGCTCGCAACATGGTTTAAAACAACTAATTTCGTCACCAACACGTATAGCTGTTAACTCTTCTTCTCTACTTGATCATATACTCACCAACTCTAGTGATAGAGTATCACAGTTTGGCATAGTTGATGTTGGTCTCTCGGATCACCAAATGATATACTGTACAAGAAAAATTTCCCGGGCCAAGTTTAACACTCATAAATATGTCAAGACGAGGTCGTTTAAAAATTATACAAAGGACCTATACTTGGAAGAACTTGATAAAGTAAATTTTCCTGAATATTCAAAGTTCACAGATATAAATAGTGCTTATTCTGATTTCGTTGGAAAGCTTACCTCCGTAGTCGATAAAATCGCCCCTGTAAGAGAAATGCGCATCAAGAACAATTCACAAGACTGGTTCGACGTTGAAATCCACGAGAAAATAGAGTTGCGTGATAAGTTATTTGCCAAATTTAAAAAATCGAGGGAAAAAAGCGATGGCCTCAGTTACAAAAAGGCCCGAAACTGTGTACAGAGCACGATAAAAAAGAAAAAGAAGAATTTTGTCGTAAAGAAACTCAGCGAAAATATTGGTAAACCTAAAGAACTATGGAAGTCACTGAAGTCTTTAGGCCTGCCCTCAAAACATAAGTCACCTCCCTCATTTTGCCTAGAAAAAAACGGCAACTTAGTTTTTAACCCTAAATCTAACACTGAAATTTTCAAAGACTTTTATTCGAATTTAGCAGACAACTTAGTCAAGAAACTCCCAGTCCCCCCGAAGAAATTTGACAAACATACAGTCCAGAGATACTACCAACAACTAAATCTCGATGGCAAAACCCTTTCTTTTAAACCAACAACACCCAATGCTATAGAAAAGCTATTGGAAGAAATAAATCCTAATAAAAGCGCAGGATTGGATAACCTTACTGGAAAATTTCTTAAAGACGGTGCTTCCATTTTGGCTTCTCCTGTCACAGAATTATGCAACTTATCAATATCCTTGTCCGACTTCCCAGATGATTGCAAAATAGCAAAATTAAAGCCAATTTACAAGAAAGGTTCAAAGACCGAACCAAAAAATTACAGACCTATCTCCCTTCTCCCGCTAATATCGAAAATCATAGAAAAAGTGATTCATACTCAAACTCAGCTGTTTCTTAATGATAACAAAATTTTGTACAAATATCAATCAGGCTTCCGAAAACACTACTCGACTAATACGTGCCTTTCATATTTAACTGATAAAGTCTTAAACGGATTTGAAAAAGGACTGATGACTGGAATGATTTTAATTGACCTTCAAAAAGCTTTTGACACAATTGACCATGAAATTCTGCTTGAGAAAATGCAGTGCTTGGGTTTTGCTGAGTCAACGATATTATGGTATAAGTCATACCTCACGAACAGATTTTTCTCAGTTAACGTGTGCAATGAATTTTCCTCCCTGGGTAGGCTATCATGCGGAGTTCCCCAAGGATCAATCTTGGGTCCACTTCTTTTCCTCTTGTACGTAAATGATATGCCACAGGCTGTAAGCTGTGACCTTCTCCTTTATGCAGATGACACATGCCTGATTTTTACTGAAAAAGACACTAAAAAGATTGAAGAACAACTAAATAAAGACTTTCACTCACTCTGTGAATGGTTTATTGATAACAAATTAAGTATACATTTCGGGGAAGACAAAACAAAGTCAATTCTTTTCGGTTCTCACAAAAAGCTGAAAAAATCGAACAATCTTGAAATTACTTATGAAGATATTAAAATCAAACAGTACTCCAAGGTAGCCTACCTGGGATGCATTCTTGATAACAACCTTTCTGGTGAGGCTATGGCTACAAAAGTTTTAGGCTTGATAAATAATAAGCTAAAATTTTTGTACAGGAAACAAAAGTTTCTAAACGATTCTCTGCGTCGTTTGCTTTGCAATGCGTTAATCCAGCCACATTTTGATTATGCGTGCATTGCTTGGTACCCAAACCTCAACAAGCGCCTCACCAAAAAGATACAATCGGCTCAAAACAAATGCATAAGATACTGCTTGAGGCTTGGAAATCGAGACCATATTGGAGTTAAACAATTTCGGAAAATAAATTGGCTACCAACTAAAGAGAGATTTGAGCAATGCGCTTGTGCAAACATTTTCAAATTTTTCAAAAATACGTTACCATCTTACACATCGGAAATTTACAGCCAACTCAACCATGCCCACTACACGCGAAACTCTAGCTACAAACTTCAAATACCCTTCCGAAGTAGTAACGATGGCCAAAAAGCTCTATCATATCTGGGTCCCAAATTATGGAATAGGTTACCGTCGCACATTAAATTAAGTTCAAATACTAACTCTTTTAAGCACAACATCAAAAAAATTTTCTTTGAAAAGCTCCAGAAGAAAGAGAGCGATATCTACGTGTATTACTAAATATTCTATTTTCTTTACAGCACGGTTATTGATATTGTTTCCATTGGGTAATCGTAGATTGTTATAGATATAGGGCTACTCAATGTCTGTCCACTGTTATATGTTACATGTCCATTTACGTTACAAGGGGCCATAATGAAAATAAGGTCTTCATGATCTGTATTATGCTACCCCTGCCACCGTTTCTCTAGATTACCGTCCCGCCTGTTTGTTTCGTTCTTTTTTGTTTCTGTTTAGTCTTATTTTTAACTATTTTGGATAACATCATGTATTAGGTTTTTACCATTTACCTTTGAACATTTGTATTTTTTTGTTAGTGGCGAATAAATACATACATACATTTCCTATGCTCAGCAAAATATCTGAGCCAGGAAAAATGTCTGTGAAAATCATAACTGGTATATTGGCTAGAGTCAGTGATTTTGCTACTGCAAAAGTCTTATCATGATCAATGGATGTCACAAAATACAAAAGAAGCAACTGAAAATAAACATAGGGTCAGAAAGGGAAAATTGTACAATTCTAAAGAAACTTGTCAAAAAGATAGACTGAAATAAGTAAAGAAACAGACCAATGTAATAAACACCCTTCCACCTCACATGCAATACTATGATGCTCTAAAATGCCTCAGAAGTGTGCCAAAAAAGATCAGTTGTGGGCTCAGATGAAAATGATGAATGGTAACAGACAAGGAGAAAACATTAGATTATTGGTCTGAATTTAATGAAGTACTACATGTACACAACCCCTCCAATACCAAAATCAATGACTCCTATGAAGATGTGATGTTGAAAAAAATTGAAAAAGTCCTGGGCCAAATAGCATCTATTCTAAATACGTCATGGTGGGAGGAGAACTCCTCATTAACACTCACTTACATCTATTCAGTTAAATACTCAAACAGGGAAAATGGATAAACAATCAGCAGCCTTGGATATACAAACTACTGTCCAATGAACCTTCTCAGCCATATCTATAAGGTTTTCATCAACATTGCTCCTCACATCAATAAAGATTTGTATGATTCTATCCCAGCTTCACAACCAGCATACTAACTTGGAACAGGAAAAATCCAAACATATCATAGGCTTAATAATTGTCTCTCAAATAAGGATAAGGAAGAAGTCTGGTTCCTCATTTCTTGAATCACCATACAATTCCTTGGCATACTTCTCCAATCTCTTTAGGACTTCTCCTCTATCTTTCAAGATATTACTATCTTTAGCTTTTATGATTGTACTTCTTATTGTCTTTTGTTTCCCTGTTAATTCTCTTATCTTTTCTGCCATAAGCATGAGTTTTTCTTTTCTAACTATTCCATCTCCTCACACTTTTTTCTTAGCCACTCTTCTTTCTTTCTTTACACATGTGCTTTACTCTTCGGTCTAACCCTCTACATTTTTCCTCTGACATTCTTTTCCATTTTCTTCTTTCCTCCATCAAATCCAGAATTTCCTCAGGGAAGAGCTCATTCCTATTAAGCAAATCCTCTGGGTGGCAGATGGAAGAATGCCTTGCAGAAGTGCAGGGTGGTCTCGAATACTCAGTAAAAGAACAAGAACCAAATCTGTGAAAAGGAAGCAGTGATCCTACCATGCATTCAACTAAGAAAATTGATGGCAAGGTCAAAAAGAAAACAACAGGAGGAATGGCATTAACAGTAGCCCCCACAATGGGGGTGCTGTCACACCAGGCCAGCATGGTCATGACCATCAGTTGTCTGAGAGATGAAATTGGGTTACTGCTGGGTCTAATTGTTACCACCAAATTGCACAATGCAATGTAAACACTAAATATAATGTAGGAAAGTTAGAGAAGCTAAAGAAAGGAGCAGAAAGAATGAGCCTGGATGTGGTAGGCATAAGGGAAAAGTTGGTGGTCAGGTTCTGGAAAGAAAACATCAGCTGGCTGAAGAAGAAGTTCTGTGAAAAATCATGTTTGACACTGATCTAGTGGAAATGGCTGACAGTGTGGAGCAACTACGGTAGCAGTGAGAGGCCTAACCTGTGACTGTGGTGATGAATGTTTGATTAGTTAACCCAGCAATGGCAATATAAACATGCCAATGGAAACCAAGCCAGAGCACAAAGGCTGGGATTATGGTGGAAAGATGATATCAAGAGGGGCAAGTGGGAGCAAAATTTGACTGTTGACCTTCTCAATGATATAAAGAAAGGCAAAAATGGATTCAAGCTGCCAACCCTGATTAATCAAGGCATGGCCTAAGGAAAAGAATTGGAATACTTCCAGATATACACAACTTAATGAAGTATTCCTGTACACATTGCAATCATTGATACATGATAAACTACTTGATGAATGCATATGTCCTATTAGCTATCAGTCTATATGAAAAAAAATTATAAAACAGGAACTGTAAAAATAAAATCAGCCCACAAGCAGGGACTGTCATTGAGTAGCGAAAATTGGCAGTGGAAACAGCATATATAATAAATTAAGTTTTCTTCTTTTCCCTGTTCACTGGTTACTGTGATATGGTATTCCTTCTGGATTTTATTCTAATAGTACTTATATTGTCATTCAGTATTTTTCAATCTAGGCTGTGCTGGTTGAAGTCCTAAGTTCCTTCACTCATTGAAAAAGGCACTCAAAGGTACCCAGTGAAACAGTTATTGTCTTTTGTAGCTGGAATTTTGAGTCATGAGGCCATTGCTTATACTTCTCACATAAAATACCTGGCAGCTTAATTGACTACAAAACAGCAACTAAAACATTAATGAAATGGATACAAAATCCTATACCTTTCTAAAATGTATCACAATTATGTAATACAAAAACTTACCATCTGACAAATTCTGTTAGCAACTTCCAATGCTTTCTGCTTTGCATTCTCCATTGCAAAATCTTTTGGATGTTCAAACAGGGACTTATCCAAATTTTCTTCAAATGTAGACTCAATTATATCCACATTTATACCCTTATAGAATAAAAGACGATAATGTTTAAATTTTACAGAAAAAGTCTCAAAAAAACACCAAATCTTGGCAAATGCAAAAAAATACCGGCAAAACATATTTTAGAGCTTTTTTACTCATTGTTATAATATTAAAATTCCTGTGAATGGCATCGTCTAAGCCCCAGTTCTTAAAGTTTAACCAGAAAGAGAGTACTTGTATTTCAAAGAGGCATTGTCCATTTTCTGATAAGATTTTCATGTGGAGGTCTTTTACCTAAAAGTAAAAGTAGTAGTAGTAGTAGTTGTTGTTGTTGTTATATATATATATATATATATATATATATATATATATATTTATATGCGTATGATCAACAAAAAAATGCTAAATATCTAAGACATTGTCATTGAGCCACAAACGGAAGTCCTCATCAACAGTTTTGATATCACCTCGAATACCTATCAGTTGGCAAATCAATATGTGTTGATGGGATTGAATTTCACCACAACGACAAAATGGATTGTCCCTTAGACCAATTCTATGCATGAAATCGGCATATCGTCCATATCCAGATCGTAATCGATTTAAGAGCATCCATTGTTCACGCTTCAGGTCATGTCCTGGAGGTTTCACCGTAGGTTCAGGAATAAATTGGGAAAGCTGGTTGTCTGTATTACTCCATCGCTGTTTCCACACATTAGCAGCCCAAGATTTGACAGATGCTGTATCGTTTATGGTGGAAGCTAAAAGGTGCATGCGATTCGAAAGTGGAACTCTGCTCTTCAACCTATTGT
>RDPX01000005.1:1691301-1701807 GCA_003991215.1 Morbakka virulenta | reverse complement strand
CATTTGGTATCCCATTTAGGAATGTAGTTCTTTCGAAAACCTCTTGGAATTGTATCTTTAGCTATTTTCAAGAGTTTCTTCTGGAATGCTGTGTAACACAAATTTAAATCAGATTCTAAAGATGGAAGATCGTCACACATATTTCTAGTTGCATTCTTAAATCTATCCCAGTCGGCTTTGTTGAAATTCCATCTAGGTAGTGACGATGTTGGTGTGTATTCGATCAAGGCTGGGTGATGGATGATTGTAGGTCGATGCTGAGATTTTGGAAAGTTACCCAAAACAGTGTGTACAGGATGAGGCAGAGAGCTGTTGACATCATGTGTGAAGAAAGTAATATCTGGCTTCGTGTAAGTGTCCCATGCACCAGAATGAAACGTCTTTGATTGATTTAGATCGAAAATCAACTTAATATCGAATGTGCTGGACCAATTATAAAGAGCATCCCCATCCGGATTATTTCTAGAATAGCCCCAAGTTGTATGATGACAGTTGAAATCACCGGAGTATATTGCTGGGTGATCACAATGGGGTGGTTGTTGTTGTTGTTGTGGTAGTGGTAGTAGAAGTGGAAGTAGTAGTAGTAGTAGTAGCAGTAGTAGTAGTAGTAGTAGTAGTAGTAGTAGTAGTAGTAGTAGTAGCAGTAGTAGTAGCAGTAGTAGTTGTTGGTTCACCCGTTTTGAACCAGAAGCACCTTGGGTAATCTGAATTGCTCACGTCCGTGACATACTGCTGGGCAAAATCTGGGAACAAAGGAGCAAATCATCATTAACTGATAAATTCAAATCAAATTTAAATCAAAGCCTGTGAGTAAACCCCTACCGGCTACAGGTATTGAATGACCCCACTAAGCACTATTGTTTATAACCTTTTGCAATATTTTTATACGTCGACCTATAAAATTTAAACAGCACTTTCATGAACTTAACAGTCTTCACAAAAAATCATTCAATCCAGACAAATGTGAATGATATAATCATCATGTAATACTGCAAATAAACAATCTATATCAAGTAACTTACAAGCTGGGTGAAAACACCTTTCCTTCTCGGTGATCCACTTGCCAGTACAAGTCTAAGAGATTCTGGTGCTCTTGCTAATATGCTATGTAACATTGTTTTTTATCTAAAAGCGTCGTAATGTGGTCAATAAAACGATTATAGTATGTTATTGCCCAATAAATTCAATTTTGCCCTTTCCCTAATAACAGGGAAATGTGGTAGAACAGAATTTGTATATAGCTTGTATATATCTTATTTTGAACTTTTAATCCTGTGTAAATATTCGTAGTAATAGTAATAGTAATAATAATAAGCTTTCCCCGAGTTATATTATCAAGCAATTTTGGGACAGCCTCGTTTTCAATTAATTAAAAAAGAAAGAACAGCCTTGAGGATGTGAGGATGGACACCTTTTGTGGAAAAGTTTGTGAGTTAACTAAAGTCGAGAAAATACGGAGGTTAAAAATACAAGGCATTGCGATGTTATACTTAAACATCTTTGTGATGGCTCTTCCAGTAATGTTGTTGACAAATGGTACTATATCAATTTTTTTACAGGTATTCAGCAGTTGCACGGAGAAGAGATGTCTGTTGCATATTAAAAAGTGGTCCTCCATTTAAATTTTGCAGAGCCCTGTATTCTAACCTTCAGAAGTATTAAACAACCGCAGCAGTGTATGGAACAAGAGTACATCCTTATCCCGACACCCAGTAGTGTTAGGTTTGTTGTCCTAAGCTATTTCTTAGTGTTTTTGAGGTGGATCCTCACAGCAGAAAAATATAAACGTTCTTTCAACGAAAAGCATACATCCGGGAACTGTCGATACCCGGATATCATTTTATTGATATCCATCAGACACAATAGATGTCACCACAATACATGGTTACCGGGTACACAGAGTTACGCTACAACATACCCTCCCCGTTAAGTTTGAAACACAAATGTTGAGAAAATCACCAGTTAACTACAAAGTTACAACTAAATCTAAAAAATGTTCGTACCAACACAAATGTTCACAGTTCAATGTCCTTTAAGTGTAGTAGAATGTTACTTAATAAACAATGTCCTAGTCCAACTATATAGAGTACTTAATCACTATTAAGATATAAGTTCAGTCTTTTGACTGGTTTGCGAACCCGAGAACTACGACGTAATTCCGGTTGAGCCGCAGGGTTTGCGGGTAGCGCTGGGTTATTTGCAGGAAGCGCAGGGTTAACCGATTCGGATCGAGATGGAGATCTTAGACGTCCCGGAACAGATTTGGGTTGAACATCACCGGGTGGTGGTTCTCGATTTTCCGGTTGTTGCTGCTGTGGACGAAATGTAGGTATGGAATCGGGACTCAGAAGCTCTAAATCCTCACATGGTTGATCTACATCTGGTGAATCGCAACGCCTCTCTCGGATATGATCAATGTGTCGCTTGAAGATACGACCATCATGCAACTGAACAGTGTATGATAACGGACCGTTCACAGAAATGATTTCACCTGAAAGCCAGTTGCTCTCGTCATGTATATGAACATAAACTTTGTCACCAATGTCAAATTTACGTTCTCGAGAATGCTTGTCATGTCTGTCCTTCATGGCAGATTGTTTCATGAAGACAGATCCTCGTGCGTCCGGTGTCAGCAGAGATATACGCGTACGTAAACGTCGGTTCATAAGCATCTCTGATGGTGATTGTCCAGTAGTAGCATGCGGAGTTGTTCGGTACGATAGCAACAATCGAGATAATCTTGTTTCCAGACTACCGTCAACGAGTCGCTTAAGTCCATGTTTCACAGTACGAACTGCTCGTTCTGCTAATCCATTCGAGGATGGATGGTACGGAGCAGTTAACACATGTTTGATACCGTTTTCAGTCGTGAATGTTTTGAATTCTGATGATGTAAAGCACGCACCATTGTCACTCACTATGATGTTGGGCAGACCATGTGTTGCAAAGCTCTGTCTCAGCTTTTCGATTGTTGTCGAAGAAGTGGAAGATGATGTTATATGAGCATCTATCCATTTTGAATGTGCGTCAACAATGACTAGTATCATCTTGCCTTGAAAGGGTCCAAGATAGTCAATATGAACGCGACACCAAGGTTTATCGGGCCACTCCCATGGATGCAATGGTTGTGAGGGTGGCAACGGTCGTGATCGTTGGCAAGTGTTACAGTTTTTTACTTTGTTTTCAATGTCCGCATCCTGATTAGGCCACCATACATATGAGCGAGCCAACGACTTCATGCGTGTCATGCCTGGATGTGTGTCGTGTAACAGTTCGAGAACTTTCAATCTACAGTCAGTAGGTATGATAACTCGAGCTCCCCATAGAACACAATCGTCCTGAATACTGAGCTCATTCTTGCGAGACTCGTAAGGATGGTATTGTTCACGTTGCGAATTATCAATCGTTGCTGGCCATCCGTCTAGCACGAATTTATGTACTTGGGATAAAACTGGGTCACGTCTTGTCGCTTTCCTGATTGTTCTTACGTTCATGACAGTGTTGTCCATGTTTTCCAACATGTTCACGACGTCCCCTGGTGTTGGTGAATAGCTCGTTGTTGTCGATAATGGTAATCTGCTTAGAGCGTCTGCATTGGAGTGATCTTTTCCCTTGCGGTACACAATTGTGTAGTCGTATGCGGATAGCATTAATGACCATCTGATCAGTCTTGGAGACGCGGTCAACGGTACTGATTTCATCTCACTCAACAATGTGAGTAATGGCTTATGGTCGGTCACTATGCTGAAATGTTTACCAAAAAGGTACTGGTCGAAACGTTTAACGCCATATACGATCGCAAGTGCCTCTTTGTCGAGTTGCGAGTAGTTACGTTCAGATGCGTTCATTGTCTGCGAAGCATACGCTATAGGTTTTTCTGAACCATCAGGCATCTTGTGTGACAAAACACATCCCACTGCGTATGGCGAAGCATCACATGCTAATATGATCTCCTTGTTGGGATCGAAATGTGTAAGCACACGGTCAGAAGTCAGAAGACGCTTAGATTCGTTGAATGAGTCATCTTCCTCCTTGGTCCAAGTCCAAGAAACGTCTTTGCGAAGAAGATTATGCAGTGGTGCTAATACCGTAGACAAGTTTGGTAAGTATCTACCATAGTAGTTTAACATACCTAAGTATGCTTGCAGTTCTTTCTTGTTCGATGGTGTCGGAGCATTGTTTATCGCGCTCACCTTGTCGTCGGTCGGATGAATACCGTTTGCGTCGATTCTGTGACCTAGGTACGTCACACTCGGTTGCAAGAACTGACATTTGTGTAGCTTTAGTCGCATGCCGGCTGACTCTAATCTCGTGAGCACTTTATCCACGTTGGATATGTGTTCATGTAATGTTGAACCCGTTATGATGATGTCATCTTGATAGACCGATACATGTTTCAGTCCTTGGAACATGGTGTCCATAATGCGCTGAAAAATCGCGCTGCCGGATTTTATGCCAAATGGCATACGATTGTACGTGTACAACCCCCTGATTGTGTTGATAGTGACAAACTTCTGTGATTGTTCATCCAATGGAACCTGGAGATATGCGTTGCTCAAATCTACCTTCGAATACAATACTCCGCCTGATAATTGCACATAGATGTCCTCGATTCGAGGTAGCGGGTATGGATCAAGTTCAGAGACCTTGTTTATAGTGACTTTGTAATCACCGCAAATACGAATGGACTGATCTGTCTTCACGACAGGTACGATAGGGCTTGCCCATTCCGAAAAAGCTACTGGACGAATAATCCCTTGTTGCTCAAGTCGGTCAAGTTCCTTCTCGATGCGTTCGCGCAGGGCATATGGGACCGGTCTCGCTTTGAAAAAACGCGGGCTTGCCTGCGGATCAACTCGGAGTGATGCATGCGCACCCTTAATCTGACCTATTTCATCTTTGAACACATCATTATGTTTATCTAAAACTGCTTGCAGTTTAGAACCTGATACCTTGTTAACTGAACGACCTTTGACCTGCTCAGCCCAATCAAGTTTCAATTTAAACAACCAATTTCTGCCCAGGAGTGACTGTTTATCTCCTGGGGTTACTAACAAAGGCAATTTCACAGTTTGGTTGTTATGTTGTACAATAACATCAGCTTGACCCATAATTACAAGCTTATCACCAGCATAAGTCTTAATGCCAGGATCAGGAATATTCACAAGTGTTACATTGTTCAAATGTTTGTTTAGAGTAGTCTCCCCAATAATGGTGAATGCTGCACCAGTATCTAGTTCAAAAGGTATTGTCTGACCTTCAACATCAATGTTGACAAATATAGGGTCAATGTTTATGTCATCACTTAAGTGATACATGTCATAGTGTTCGCCAGTGTGGTCATAGTGTTCATCAGTTTGACCATAATGTTCATCAGTTTGTTGCTTATGCAGCTCAGAGTGTTCTCGTGTTAAACTGTTAACCCCCTTACCAGACATACATACCTTGGCGAAGTGGTTACGTTTGTTGCACTTACTACAAATCTTGTCACGTGCAGGACAGTTCTTTATATCGTCGTGCCACTTTCCACCGCAGAATTTACAATGTTGTTGTGAATGTTTGTTGTTGTTCCGTTTTTGAGAATGTCCGTTGTTGTTCTGTTTCCGATATTCCGGAGTCTGCGTTGGTTTCTTCTTGAACTGCTTCGGCGTTGTGGATACAGCATTAATGTTCGGTCTTTCCATAACAGCAGCTTGTGCATTCGAGAGTTCTAAAGCACGTCCGCGTTTCAATATGTCCGTCAGGGATAAGTTTTTTTCCAACGCCTCACGTCTGAGTTTAGGATTGAGACATGTTCTTATGATGTGAGATTTAATTGTTCTGTCACGATCGTCAAACTCACATCTGTTGGCCATGTCTATTAATCGTGTGTGGTATGCAGACAGTGACTCACCCTGATGTTGTTTAGACTCGTGGAAAAGGAAAGTTTCATACTCCACGTTCTTTTGTGGCATGAAGTGTTCATTCAGGTATCTTTTGCCAGCCACATAATCATTTTCACCTTCCAGTTTTACAATTTGAAACGTGTCGTATATGTCATGAAGCTTTTCACCGCCGCAGTGAAGCAATAATGCGAGCTGTCTAGCTGGGTCTTCTATGTTTAACGCCAAGATCATGTTTTCAAAGCGTTTCGTGTACTTGGTCCACCGTACCGCAGTTGAGCTTGATATTTCACAGTCAAATTCAGGAAAGTTCGGCAAAGCCATTGAAGCCGCCATCTTGATTCCTTTGTTCTGATCACAAAATGTTTTTCCAACGAATTTCAAGAAATTCCCACCGTTTCAGCAAGTCAGACTAATAAAAATCCGTTCACAGGTTTCAGAGTTCGCCATATGTTAGGTTTGTTGTCCTAAGCTATTTCTTAGTGTTTTTGAGGTGGATCCTCACAGCAGAAAAATATAAACGTTCTTTCAGCGAAAAGCATACATCCGGGAACTGTCGATACCCGGATATCATTTTATTGATATCCATCAGACACAATAGATGTCACCACAATACATGGTTACCGGGTACACAGAGTTACGCTACAACAAGTAGCACTAACTTCATTGTACATCTCTGGCATGGTTTTGAGTCTTAGTTCATAATTCGAGCTTCTTGATGTTTATTAATTCATGTAACTAATTTTACAAAAATTTCTCCTTCGATACTGCAGTAAAACCCACCAGGAAAATTGTTTTGAACCAAATGGTCGGCGCCCCAGCTGTAAGGCATAGTGAGATTTGGGGGGTAGTAAAGAGCAAAAGGAGCAATTGAGGAGCAAGCTGATAAAATGAGGGACCTTAGTTACTTTTCCAGTTTCGTTATGTTCTCAATTAAGGGAGTACACCCACTTCCAACTTCATATATATACGTTTTGTTGCCAATGTTTGTTGAATCACGGATATCCATACCACCAGAACTTCACTAGCATCACTATGAAACTATGACAATGGCCTGGAATACAAAAAAGCCCGATTTCTCAAGTGAACAATTTGTGGTGCCTTTGAAGTGGGGAAAATGCAACCAATGCTTGTTGCAGGTTATCATATAGGATTCATTGAAAAGAGATGTTTTCAGTAACAAATACTGGGTTCAGTAACAAATACTGTGAACAAATACCTAACATTACTGTTGGGTCATAGTGAAACATTAAAATGTGAAAAAATTAATTCTGACTTACCCTTAGAGGGTAATATTTAAATGTTAACATCAAGAAGACGGAGGTTATGACATGCTGCAAGGAAGAAGGAAGGAAATTGGAAATAATCTGTTAAGAGAACAACAAGTTGCAACAGATGGAAAGTTTCTGACATCTTGACTTTATTTTGGGAGAGACAGGAGGGAATGAAGTGGATGTGAAAGAGAGAAAGCAGGGTGGAACAAATGAAGGGAAGGGGTGATCGTGTAATAAAATAGTTCCTCGAAGAGTCAAAATAAAAGTCTACTGGACAATAATCCGACCCGTGCTACTGTATGGAGGAGAAACCTGGATCTTGTTGGAGAAAAATGAGCAGCTACTAATGCGAACCAATTTGAGAATACTGGGGTAGGTACGGTACTTGTTGTGTCAAGTTGGGAAACATGTACGTGCAAATACATCAGAAAAAGTGCAGAAGTGAAATACATAAACGAAAAGTTGAGAGAAATAGATTTAGATAGCTTGGACATGTAGCAAGAAGAGTGAAAGAATGTGGAGTGCATAGAGTTAGAATGGAGCCAGTGCAGGGTAAAAGATCTGTAGAGAGAGGCTGAGGTTGTATGAAATGTAAAAAAGAAAGGCATGGAAAGAAGAGAGCTAGAAATCGGCGATGCAGTGGATAGAGCTTGGAAGTGTCAAAATATTTGTGCTACTGATCTCTGACGATAGGAAACAAAAAAACAGTAAAAGGAAAAAGAAAAAATTGCCCAAATCAGTGCAAGGTTCCAGTTACAACTTTCATCTTAGCTCTTCCTACACTTTCAAAACACTATAATCTGAGTAAAAACAGTTGTGTGAAGGGGAGTTTTGAAAATTGTGAATCAATGCAAATTTGAAATAGCTACATTTTTGCAATTTATAAAGACGGCGACGCCTTTAAAAAATAAAAATAATCTGTCATTATTCAGAGGACCACCTTAAATTTGCTTTTTTACTACACCCCATGATAGGCTCTTGCCAGAATATGTGATGTATGCACAGATGTTATAAAACGACCCATTGATCGACGTTTTAATACAAGACATAGCGAGCGTGTGTTAAAAATTTCATGATATGAAATCTCATAAAGACAAAAGAAAAACAACCAGCAAAATTTTTGCAACACCACATATTTTATAAATCATGAGTTTATCGCCAGCTATGAACTCCAACTTTTTATAGCTAAGGCAGACAAGCCCCATACTATAGACAAAAACATTTTCAAGGCTACGTCGGCCGTTATCACTAAAACAGTTCTACACTTATCAAGATGCTTTGATTATTTCGTTAAGAAATGACACTCTTTGTTCACGATTCGACAAAATGACAGCTGATGTGGAGATCCAATTAGTTGCACAATTCCGAAGCAAGGAGTTCACCGTGCAACTTAAGAAAAGAAGAATCAACGCAAGTCAAGCGTTACTTCTTTCCTATTTCCACTGTGTCATTGTGCAACAATTTAATGTGAAAATGGTTTTCTGCAAGCCCCTAGAAACGATAGCAACGGCAGTGAATATTTTTCGGCGTTAATATGCACATGCCTCCCTCTCTTACTGGATTTTAGATATTTTCATGTCCGGTCAGTAGAACGTCAGCAATCAGTTATTTATTGCTTTGATAAATATAGAATTGATTCTTAAAACATTGTAGTACATTTTTCATGATAAAAGACTTTGGTAAAGTCCATTTAACAAACTTTAAGGGGTTGTGTCGAGAAGAACATTATTTCAATACCAAACGTAATATCCTATGCAGCCGACTGAGCGCCGGAGATGATTGGTAAATGGTTTCTTACATTTAATAAGTTCTTAATGGCCTACTGTGATTATAATTCGTTGTATTAGTTATTGTGAAAACTTCGCTGCGAAAGAATTATCAAAGCCGACTTTTATGTCTCCTGTTATTAAAGTTATTTACGGGATACAAATCAAATTTAAAAGCAGAACGCATCTAATACAAGTAAAAGGTTTCTGTGCCATCATCCTAGAAATAAATAGATTCCTGGCTTGTGTTGACTGAGACGTTGCTAATCTTGCCAACTCCTTTCCTAGAGAATCAAAAGTCAGCAAGTATGAATGTGGATAAAACCCGTTTTTTGTCTGTCAATTAATGTTTAACGGCAAAATCAAATTAGCCTTAAGTAACCAGTTAAGAATAGTTTTTGATTATTAATTCGTTTATATCACAGTAAAGAGGAATATTATTATTAAGTGAGCAAGATGGCGGGCGGAGACCTCTGACAAGGCTCCAAATATTTTTGCCATCAAAACAACACTGCAAGTCTTCGTCAACACAACAAACGTAAACTATACATCAATTCGTTACACCGTTATGACATGTTTCTCCGTGGCGACTTTCAACGTACGAGGTATGAACGATAAGACAAAGAGAGAAGATCTTGGAATAGACATAGAAAGATACAAAGTTGATGTGGCGTGTTTGCAAGAATGCAAAATAAAGGATGGAATCGATGAAGAAGTTAATGGGAATAGACTGTATGTATTTCCAACAATCGAACCTTCGTATGGTCTTGGTTTCTGTATAAGCAAAAAGTGGGTTCATCACGTCTATCGAGTCTGGAAAGTGAACGAACGAATAGCAGTCATCCAGCTAACTCCAGAAATAAAACGTGACAAAAGGAAATACAAAACAACGCAAAATAAAAAGAAAACGAAAATACAACTGCCAAATGTCAAGAAATCTATCACAATCATCAATGTCTATGCACCACATTCACAAATCACACAAGATCATCCTGAACAAAGTGATGCTCTCTATGACAAGTTAGACGAAACATACAAACAAATGAATAAGATTAGTGCTAACGTAATCATAGCAGGAGACTTTAATGCAAGCGTAGGAAAAAGGAAACACGATGAAAATTGTATTGGTAGGTACTCGAAAGGTCAACGAAATCGAAATGGAGAATTACTGACAGAACTTTGCGAAAATAACGATCTTCTAATGGCAAACACGTGCTTCCAACACAAGCAATGTCATCTTACAACTTGGGAGCAGACGAGAACAAACACATTAACAGGAAAAGTGATGAAAGTTCGAAACGTAATTGATTTTATACTAGTCCAGAATAGACTTAAACACACGGTACAAAACGCGAGGTCATTCCTGGGTACATTAACATCGTCGGATCATCGCATTGTGATTGCAAAATTTGTGATTAACTGGTACATCGTATTCAAAAACATCAAGAATACATCAAAAAGAAAAAGGCAAATAAACACGTTGGAACTGGTGAATAATCTTGAACGAAGAGAAGAATACCAAAAAGTGGTGGGTGAAAAACTTGAAACTGAAGCAGAAGCAAGAGTCTGGAAAGACGTTAAAGA
>RDPX01000005.1:1659106-1685873 GCA_003991215.1 Morbakka virulenta | reverse complement strand
TGGTTCTTACATTCCAACATCCTACATTGATGTATCTTTTTGGTGTTAGAAGTGATCTCATGCATGTCGTTCTCAGGTTGGAGACTTCCCGTAGGCTTTCGCCCCTAGCCGTCATATGGGTGTCTTCCCATCTGAGGTCATTATCTTCAGGGATTTCACACGACATGGTTCTGAGACCATAGGTTTTCATATTGTTTGCTGTCCAAGTTTCCGTAATCAGTGGTTGTTTTATGGGAAGGGGTGATTGGTCCCTTGCCAAACCCTCCTCCTTTCTCATCCGGGCTTGGGACCGGCCATGGCGGAGCTAAAGGTCTCAGTCTGTATTGATAAAAATTGATAAATAATCTTTTTATCAAAATTATTAGTTAGACAATTGGTTCTTACCCATTTCTGTTAAATCTCCCCTAACATAACAATGCATATCCCAGAGGAGCCGTGACTTAATAGTTGGTGCAGTTGCACCGGAACAAAGAGGTTCCGGGACGATTAACCGACCAGGTGGAAAGAATTCGGAACTTTATAAAAGAAAACCCCATTGTTTGGGGTCAGAAAGGACATCCGGGCAAGATAGTCCTCACAGCCAAAACAAAGCTCCTCTAAAGGATTCCGTCTGAGTCCCAATTACTGAAAATGACGTTAAAACATAAAAAAGCCCAAGAAAAACAATGTACACCCAGTGCTTTTCCCCAATCATAGAATACCACAAATAAACAAAGACAGTTCCTAACAACAAATGAAGTTCTTCTTGATAATGTTAAAGTAAAATTTGTATATGGCAGTTCAGTAAATGTGAGCAGCATCAGCAAGCATCGTTGACGTGTGCACTGATGACAGTGACTAAATGTTTGATTGTAAATTTCTCAGCTTTACCATTAGGTCTCCTTGATTCATAACATTGAAGCGGTTGCAGTCCTTGTTTGATACAGCACTAAAAGTGCGTTTTAATTAGATAAGAAGTTCTATCAGTCAGCATGTTGCTTCGAATTTCCTTTTTGAGGCAATACAGATCATTGGGATAATAATGAGAAATATAAACTAAGCTTACCTAATATCAAAGAAGAAAGCTATCCACCTTTTTGAAGTAAACAGAAATTTCGTCAAGCTCAAACATATTTCAACCAGAACACTGTCTTGTACAGGGAAATATCTTTGTCTATATACATCTTTTGCCGTTCAGGTAAAGAAAGCAAACTGAAGATCGGCATGTAATATTTCCTGAACTTTTTGCTCTCTTGGAAGCTGTGATTTATCTATGCTTTCATTCAGATCAGCAGCCCCACAACTTTTTGCCATAGGGAAACAAAACTGGGTTCTCTTTTGGTGTCTTGAATGAATTGCAGAATAGTGGGAATAACTTGCTCACCTTTACTGAAGCAGCTCTTCTACTCTTTCCACATTTATGTTTTAGATAAGGATGCCATTGTATGATGTGTGTTTTTCACATTGATTTGGACTACTTAGTGATGATTGGCACAAACCCAAACTATTTCCTTTTGATTTTTAATGCAATGTTTGAATAACTTTAGTTTCCTAGCTTGAATCTTTTGCGAAGATTGAGTTAAATACCCATATTATTCAGTGTTTGTCATAGGGTCAGTTCAAGAGACATTAAAGACATTTCTTAGAAGTTTGGTTTAAGTTTTATCAATAGTTTTCTCTAATGCTTTTGTTAGTTATAATGTTCTGCTGCAAAATAAAAATACTGATTCTGATAATGCCAAAAATGTTTACATTTTCAGCGATCTTTCAAATTATATTTTCCATATTTGGGTAAGCTTGTTGCAAGATTTTCTTCCTTGCCAGAATCTTCCTCGGTTTTGTTCCTTTTTTCATGTTGTCTATCCATCCCCCTAAGCACATAAACTCATCTCCTTTCTTAATCATGCCGTGGAGGAGATCTTGGTCATGCTTAGTTTTCTGAATTGCTTGTGATATGCCATCAGAAAAAATCAAGTTTTGTGAATATCGGTGTTTTATGTCGTCTGCATCTTTTTCTGTCGAATTTAAAGGCTATGCTTTTAGCATCATCCACAATTGCTTGTCTCATGGCATAGTAGTAATGGTTATGAGAGTGTATGAGGGAAATGTGTTGCCCTGTAGAACACAAGTTTATTATTCATTTATTATTTATTTATTTAGTATTTATTCATTTTTGACGTATGGATAAAAGTTTCCCAGATTTTTTGTTAGTGTTTGGTACCATTAGCTCTGCTTCTTGAGAATAATCAGGAAGATATGTTCCACTGTTTTTTGTTAGTCTATGGAGAGTATACAATGCATCTCTAGTACCGAGGTGTGCAATACAGTCGCCAATAAATGACTATATATTATGTTTTGAGTTTGTGTAATGTTGGATAACTGTTCATAGTGATCTGTTGCTCCATCTCCACCTTATACATATACATAATGTACTATGGCAGTAGTTGCTGGCTTCCGTTGACGTTGGCCACCAGTATGAAATGATCATGAAGTATTGCATCGGCTAAGGCACTTGGTGAGCTTTCTTTCAGTACTAACTCAAGGCCTTCGGTTGCTGCATGTTTGCATTTCTGGCTGTAGGCTTTATTGTATATGTTACGTCTTGTTTGTCCTGGTACAGTATTTCACTGGATTCTTTTGAACGATTTCGTGATTAACTACATCAAGTAAGTTTATCTACTATATCAAGGACGTATATCTACTATATCAAGCAAGCTAATCTACTACATCAAGCAAGTATATTTGCTATATCAAGGAAGTATACTTACTATATCAAGGAAGTATATCTACATTGTCAAAGGCGTATACCTCCTATATCAAGCAAGTATATCTATATTGTCAAAGACGTATATCTCCTATTTCAAGCCAGTATATCTACATTGTCAAAGACGTATATCTCCTATATCAAGCCAGTATATCTACATTGTCAAAGACGTATATCTTCTATATCAAGCAAGTATATCTACTATAGCAAGCAAGTATCTCTACTATATCAAGCAAGTATATCTATTGTATCAAGAAAATATATGTACTATATCAAGCAAGTATATCTACATTGTATAAGACGTATATCTCCTATATGAAGCAAGTTTATTTACTATATCAAGCAAGTATATCATATCAAGAACGTTTATCTACTATATCAAGTATGTATATCATATCAAGAAAATATATGTACTATGTCAAGCAAGTATATCTCCTATATCAAGCAAGTATATCTACCATATCGAGCAAGCATATCTCCTATATCAAGCAAGTATATCTACATTGTGAAAGACGTATATCTCCTATATCAAGCAAGTATATCTACTATATCAAGGAAGCATGTGCTATTTCTCCAAATATTTTTCATTAGTTCTTGTGTTTACTTTTGTTTATGATAGTTGGTACATTCAGTACTGAGACGATGCAATCATTCTAAAATTGTAAAAGTTTGAATTTTCCCATTCTTTTGTTTTCTTTGGTCATATCCCTTCCAGAGGGATTTAAGGAGATGGAGTTATTAATTCTGCGATAGTTGTCAGTAGAATGAAAACTGAAATCAAGGGTGTGTAAAATAGTAACTTCAACCTTAGTACTCTTAATAACTGTTGTCATTGTCTGTAGCTTCTCTGATGCTGTACAATCAAGGATCGCAAATCCTCTTTACGGATACAGCTAGTCAAGTAACGTGACTTCTTGATCCCTATCAGATGAGTAATGACGACCGGCATGAGAGCAGCCAAAGTTGCAGTTTTGCGGAGAACGTCAAATTTACTACTCACCACTTGCCATTATCCTAAAAACATTTTTATGAATGAACCTGCCTTTGAAGTAGGAATGAGGCTTTCTTGACTTATTGCTGACGTACATCAACTGCATAACACGTTGTCATTATCTCTATCATATGTAATGTACGGATACGTATTGCTTACGGAGTAATTTTGGTAGTCGTTGGTAAGATACAGAGGGCCATTGTCTTCATGGATACCCATAGCAATGTTTTTTCTTGTATTTAGGCGTTTAAAAGCAACATTTAAAATTTTTGTTTGTGTGAACAATAAAGACGATTATACTCGTCGTTGGTATACGATAACCAGCTATGTCTACCCTTGGAAGCGAGTATATTAGCATCCCAAACAAATCAGTCAAATTTCTGTCACCATGTGATCGATTTAAGCCAACGAAAATGAAGCTAATGATATAAATAATGCTTTTCTTTGCAAAAAGGCTCCATTCAATACTGCCAAGCGTAGAAGGAAGTCACATGTAATAGATTTTGTGTCTTTCTTTCAATACTATTTGTACTTTTTTCCAAGATATGGCTTGTCACTCTTTATGACTTATGTGTCCAATATTGCAGGAATAATGACTTATCCATACCCCACAGAAAAACTTTGAAGCAACAATGAACGATGATAATTTCAGAGGGATGCATTTATTCAATTCTCGGAATGATAGTTTTAGTTGCAGTAATGTACATAATACTCTGCATTAGACCTTGATGCAGAAAAAGTTTCTTGTGGAAGACCTATTGCTGTAGTTCTCTCATCCATAAAGATGTGCGTAGTCTAAAAGAGCTTGTACAAGAGAAGGGACACGTAGAAAATGGAGAGGGCGAGGTAGAGGTAGAATCAAACTTCGAAGAGGAAGTAGTGACAGGACACAACCAAATAAAAGACTTCTGAATAAATGGACAGCTTGAAAGATCAAATTTCAGAGATCCTGAAGAGGCTAATAGTAATCAGTCAAATTCGGATAATGACGATGGCTAAAAGAATCTTTAAAACATTTAAGACTTTCCATTTATTGAAAGGCCTGGGTTAAAAATTATTGTTCCTGTGAATTCCAGTCCAATGCTTTTCCTTTAACTGTTACTGACAGACAGCATATTGGAAAATTAGGTACAGAAAACGAATGAATATGCTGAAAAATTGATAAACGAAGCTCAATCTTTACGACACAGATCTACATGGAACAAATGGAAAGACATAAATCTTAAAGAGGGGAAAAAATTCATTCCAATAACTTTCAGTGTCAGTTTGATGTCTGTACCATCTTGCAAAAAGTAATAAAACAATATATTCTTCACAAAAATGGGCTTTTCTCATCCATTTTAAACAGTGAACAGATTGAATTCATTTTACATTTTTTCAAATTTAGTAAGTAAAGTCAATTTGAAAATGAAAAATGACAGAGTGAGGAAACTCAGAATAATTATTAAATATTTAAAGGAAGATATTGTTGATTTGATGATATTGTTGTGGTCTGAACCCATAGTATTCCTTCAGTATATAAAAATAAGCGTCATAAGCACAGGATAAAATTCTATGAACTGTGGACCAACGAGGGGTTTGTGGCTACTGCAGAGGTGTATATTGGTCAAGCAATACACAGTATAACCTTAAGCAGACAGCAGTAACTTTATTGAAACTCGTGAAACCTTATTCAATAGAGGCTACAATGTCTTTTCTGACCACCATTATAAATCGGTTTCTTGGACAGAATTCCTATCTAGTCAAGCGACATAAATTACAGGGAGATTTAAAAAGGACAAAAGATGTAACCCGAAAGAAGTAATTGAAGCAAAACTCAAGAAAGGTGACGTGGTTGGGAGGTCAAAAGATGATGGTTTTTTTTGTAAATGGAAGAAAAAAAGAGAAGATATCATATGCTCACATTCCACAAACAATAAAGGCTGCCAATTGTCTTGACATAGAAAAGATAAATGCATTATCATCCCAGACTATAACGAATCGATTTTAGGAATTGATCGTAGTGAATCAATGTTATCGTATTGTTCAAGTCTCAGAAAGACCTCAGGATGGGACAAGAAAGCAGAAATCTTTATGCGTCAAACCATCCCTACAAATCTTTCCTGTCTGTATCGTAAAGTTAAATATAATAATATAATATAATATCCGAGAAATTCTTCTTCTTCTTTCGACTTTTCCCTTTAGGGGTCGCCACAGCGGACTGTCGCTCTCCACCTCTGTCTGTCGGTGGTATCCTCTGCAGAGGCTATAACCACCTTCATGTCCTCATTAACAGAGTCAGAGAAACGTCTCTTCGGCCTCCCACGCTTACTTTCTCCTGGTGGTGCCATTCCCATCACCCGCTTTCCCACATACTCCTCATCCCTACGCATCACGTGTCCGAGCCACTTCAACTCAACTTTTCCCCCAGTCTGACCACCCCCAGTGTGTCCCGTACTGTCTCATCCTTGTTTTTCCGATGGAGAACTGCAACATCTTCATCCCATTCACTTCCATCCTCTTCTCTTGCCTTTTCGTTACCGAAGCTGTTTCCATGCCATACATCCTACCTGGTCTTACCACTGTCTTATGGATTCTGAGAAATTTTTGTGACTAATTTGATTAGAAAGCGAAACAAAGAAAGAACACTGACACAACTGGCTAATTTCCAGTATCTTTCAGCAATTCCGAGGAGACAGAAAAAGAAGAAGACATTGCAAAGTAATATTAGAAGACAATCGCCTAAGGTCAGTAGGTTCTGTTGTGATCAATCAGCACTTTGTGTCTCCGTATGTTTAAGATGCTACCTTCAAAATCTGGGAGTTCTGTAATCAAGTTCAAAATTTGAAATCAGATCACAGTTAGATCACAGAATACAATACCGTGACTTTTTTTGCTTGACAGTCTGCTATGCCCTGTCCACCTGATCTCATTCAATCCAAACACTGCTAGTCCGCAGTTCTTTATTTCACGTATTACCTGCGCTAATTTTCTAGTTCCATACATACATTGTTCTTACGTTTCATGTTCCAATCTTTGTTTGGTGTTTGGCAGAGAAGATTTTAGAGTTTTGGGTACGAAGTTGCTTTCGGCTTTGCTCCATGCTTGTCATAGATACATCAAGAGAGAGGTCGTCTGAACTGAGCCTAAAGATGTTCCCACTCTTGCTCGACGGCTTGGATTTTGACCGGGTTGGTCACCTCTTGCTGTTTCTGTAGTTCGAAAGGTTTTTATGGGGTGAGGTGTCTGGGGTTACGCCCAACCCCCCTCCTTTTTCAATCTGGCTTGGGATAGGCTTTTGCGCAGTTTTTAAAACACAAGTGGTTATTGAGATTCGCCACGACGACCCTTCACAAGGGAAAAGTCAGAGAAAAAGATGAAGAAGAAGAGGTGGTTCTTAATAATTTTGTTGAATGTTTCAGTGGCTCTCATGGAAATACAAACAACAACCGCAACTGGAATCGCTCATGTGGAAGGATGATCTTCCCATCTCAATTCATCGGTTCTGCCGAATGCCCACTCCATATCCTTTATTTACCAAGAAAAATAAAGGCTTTGGCGGATATTTGGTCACAAGCCCTTTTGCTTGATTTGGTAAATAACATTATATTTTTGTGTGTGTCAAGTAAGTATCCTTCTGCAGTAGGCCTAAGTCTTTGAAGTTGTTCCAAAATCTGGAGGCGGAGTCCAGTTGGCAAGTGTCTAACTTTTTTTCATTTTTGTAGCAGTAATAAGGACTCTACCTACGGGTACAGGCCTTGCCAGTTGAGCTAATGATCTTTATTTTGCACTTAGGAAACTGCGTCGTGAACCCTGAGTGGTCTACTGTTATTTAAGGATTGCTGTGGCAAAGAAGAATACTAAGTTGCAGCTACTTATCCAAGATTTATCTTAACCGGTAAATTGGTAAGTAGACTATACCTAGGTTATATCTTTTTGTTGTTGGGACTCACAAAGAGAAAACAAATTTCTAGACTTCAAAAAATTAACATTTTCTCAGTTTCCCAGTCTAGACGTCAATTAATTCCTAGTTTTCCTAGTCTAGGTCAACTGGAAAACAACAAACCATATGTATCTTCACGTATCCCATAGACTGAACTTAAAAAAGTTCTATGAATGAAGAAAAAAAATCGAGTGTAAAGTTTTCCAAAGTTCAAGGCTAGTTATCACATAAGATCACACACAGGCATGTAACTACACAACTTACTTTTTCATTTTTGAATTCTAACCTGTCAGTTGAGCAGATTCAGACTCTGAAGCCTATACTTTGTTGAGCTTTTCAGTTGTGAAAGTTAACTTACACTAGTGAATAATTTTGCTGTCATAACACTGGAAAAGAATGTGAGAACATTGTATTTATTATTGGGTTTGTGACTAAGTTAGATTGAAATTGGCTTATTGTTTTGGGAGTAGATGTACATATATTTATCTTACTATGCATTTTCTAGACTTGCCATAAATCATAATTATTTAATCAATAACTGAAATATATTCTTGTTATTAATTTTTCAATCTTCTTGACTAGCTATACTGTATTGGTATTTCAATCCTCAATTTTAGCTGAGAAATTGGTCAGATGGCAAACCAACCCAAAGAGATAGCTTCAAACCTAGAAGCAGACAGGTTTGAAGAAATTGATGTATCAGGAAACATTTTTGAAGAGCAGGACCATTGCAAAGAGTTTACAGTTGATCAGATTCTTGAGCATATTGGACAATGTGGTGCACAACAAATAAGAATTATCATTATGATGTCTTTAATTCTGTTACCACATGCCTACCAAATTATGTTGATATACTTTGTCAACTACAGCCCACCTTGGAAATGTGTCCATGGAAATTTCACCAAAATGTGCAATATAACTGGCACTGTAACTGTAGCAAACACTAATCTATACAAAAAGCGTTGTAGCATGGACACAAATGCCTGGGAATATAATATAGAAAGGAAATATTCATTTGTGACTGAGGTAAGTCATATTTTCCTAGTACTTTTTTGACATATTTTATTGAAAGTATTGTTGAGAAATTATGCATAAATTGGTCAATAACAGGAAACTACAGATTGTTTAGATCATAATGAAACATGGTTGAATTTATCAGCCATGTAGGGAAAGAAAGATGGCAGTAGACACATTTCTTGCAGGATATAATCTAATTGATAAAAGACAAAGCTTCTCAACATGTTTCAAATGTGACAAAGTTACTGGAAAGAACTGGAAGAGCATGGTCACCCATGTTCATAATGCACATGATATCATAAGAAGATAAAGATGAAAAGGTTGTTTCACTATTGATACTACCTTTATACTCAGAAAACCATAGAAAAAGTACCTTGCCCAAGGAAAACATGTTTACTTGGACTGCAGATTTTAAAAGTCTTTAGCAAGAGTACTAATAATTATTCAAAAGAAATGTAGGCCATTGCTCTTCCAAACTGGTTGAATGATTCCATTAAGAGTGGAGAATAAAGTAAATTTAAATAATTTGTGCATTATTGACTCTAGTACAGGTTAGTAAATACCAGTCTTTTGTTTTAGGTCCACCCCTTTCAGTCATTTCTATTTAAGCATTTTTTAGGGAAGTCCTCACTAATTCTCATTGAGAGCTGTTGTATGTTGGTTACATGATCATCTAAGGCAAACCTTGAAATGCATTTTTTACAGAAAAACAAGTGCAAAGAAGGGCTATAGTCCAAGGATCTGTTACTGAGCAATTTGGAAAAGATTAAATTATCTACAAATGGTCTGACAAAGCTGATGAAAACCAGAAAATTTCTATGTTGTGTGTGTCTCAAAGGATTAGGTCATAACTCAATTTACTGTCATGATTCTTAGTTGGTTTACAAGTTCAAGTGGATAAGATGCCTTTATGATGCTTTGTGTTTTAACATTTGTTTGGCCATACAAAAATGTTCCTGTTAAGAGACAATGGATTGTCATCATCTTTTTCTTTTTCATCATTTAGGTTGGTCCCTTAACAGTGGTCATCACAGGGAATTGCCCCCACTAGCTGCCATGGTTCTTTTCCTCAATCCTGGATTCTTTGCTATCATATATTCCCAGATGCTCACCTCTGCCCATCCTTATTTTGGTCTTCCTCTTCTCATTTGACTTGGCAGGTCCATCTTCATGACACACTTCATTGCATACTCTTTATATATTTTTTCATTATTTTCATACCATTATGGTTAGTGTCCTTATAATATTTTTAATGCTTCTTCTACTTCAATTGTGCTTTCAATTCTTGCATTTTTCATTCTTTTTGCTCTGGACTTAGCCATTGTCTCAAAACAACATATTCATTTCTGCTGCATAGAATGTTTTTAATGCCTTTATCAGTCTCTCTCTCTCTCTCTCTCTGCATATCATTTTCCCATTACACCATGGTCCTGTAGACTTTGCCTTTCAATTTATGGGAATGTGCATATTGCAAATTACCCTTCTCATCTTCCTTTTATTTGGTGAGTAATTCAAGAATGTATTTCACCTCCTTTTTGCTCACTCTGCAGATTTTAACCATTAAATTACTGTATTTTAATTTTGTAACTTTGGTAAATCCCCACTGCTAATCTTGGTTGATAGTGAGTTAACTTTTCTTTTCACATGCATGTACATAAGAAGCCACTAAGAAACAAAAATTACAGAAAAGAAATGGAAGCTCGCTTCAACCTTACAATGGAAAACTCTTACATTTGATTTTGATTTTGATAACAATTGGAGAGAATGTTGTTGTTATTGTTAATGTGTTATTGTTGCTGAACAAATTCTACTGATCAGGAGGACATACCTTACAGAAGGCAAATTTATGATAATGGTTGTGATGGTACATGCCCCAATCTAAGAGACCATAAACCATCATCTTCAGACCCCATTTTGCTATATGGGAACTTTTGGGAATTACTACTTGTCTATGCATACAAGCCAGTTTTATTGATAATGCATAGGCAACATGTGGTATGTCGACATTTTCTGAGATGGCTTCAACTGAAAAAATGAGGTCTGCCTTCACTACCATAATTCTCTTTATGCTTGATATCAACCTGTATACTTGATTACAATATACTCCATCTTTGTGATGGTAGGTGACTATATGCCACTTGGTTTTATTTGTAGTTGTATCATTTTACACTGTTGATGCAGATGGACAAATTAACCTAGTTGAATATATGCATGATGATTTTTCTATATTCTTATATAATTGCTGCCTCTCTGTACCTTAACATACCCTGCTCACCTTCATCATCCTTTAGCCAGTGACCACTTGTGACTTTTCAGACCTGATGCAGACCTGAACAATTTAAAGCACAGACAGTAGATAATTCATGTATTATTCACATGGTTTATCCAGTCAGTGTTTGATGAAATCTATGCACACACCTTCATGTTAGGTGATGGCAAATGTTAATTTTTTTTCTCTGGATATTACATTACACTGTCTGATTTGTCCAGAATCAAAAATTTTATACATAATTGTAATTTTGAAAGAATGACATACTCAGCTTAGAGACTAATATTTGCCCTGTTTGTTTCACTCCTTCTGGATGATAACGCATATCTACTTACAAAAAATTAGACAAATATACATATATAGATACTTACATATAAGCAAGCAAATATGGATTTGCTTACTAGTGAAAGATAAGATTAATTCATTTTATATAAAGAAGTATCTACTTTTGTGATGTGTCACCTAAAAAGAGGAACTAGAATCAGTAGCTACACTCTTGAATTTGCTTCACCTGAAGCCCTTGGATGATGTCCTCAGATGCAATAGGCTAAGGTGGTATGGGCATGTGTTACAATCTGACTCATGGATCAACATTTGTTCCTCTGTGGAGGTGTTTGGATCAAGGTGCTAAGGACGACCAGGAAAGTCTTTGATTGAAGGCAATCTGATGGAAGAGATGTCTGGTGATTTTAAGAAGTGGCAAACTTTGCTGAAAGCTACAAGTCAAACACATGTATGACATGACCATTGACAATAAACAGATAGAAAGTAGCATTAAGTAAGTAAGTTCTTAAGATAAAATTAAATTTTCTACATGTAGAAAATTTTACACTGGTTGTCACCCTAACAAAATTAACAGTCATCTAACAACCTGTTTTCAGGCCAATATACAGTAGAGAATCATTTCCTGTCATCCCACATGATTTTGAACCGCTATCAATATTGTTAGACTGATCCATGGTTTTAAACTGTCAGTGTGGTGCATACTTTTGCAAATGGCCAAACTTTACAGTTTTCACTAGTATTTTCCTCATCTAATCTTGCTAAAGAATGACTGTCTAGTACACAAGCCAGTATATCATCAATTGTGAGTTTTAGTTAATGTGGAGGATCCTTACAAAGAAACATACTTAATCTCATCTTTTTGTTAACCTCTGTCTCCCATAACCCTTAATATTAGTCCTTGAAGATCTGTTTTCATTAATTCCAGGAATGAGAACAGTTACATTTGGATGCCCTATGTTATCGGTGTTTACACTCTCCATAATGTCTGCTAAATCTTTCTTTGCGTATTTTGTCTGCTTTTGTAGTAGAATAGATCTGAAGGAGCACAGCCCTCTGTTACCAGACATTATCTATGTAAATTACTTTGCATATGTAGCTGCTACCTGCTATCAAGATCACATAATTCTGACATTGCCAGTAGGATCCATTTTTTTCTATTGTTATAGGCTTAAGTAATAAAAGACCCTTTTTATCATGATTGTTTTAATGTTGTCATTTTAAAACATGTTTTTTTCCTTTTATTTGATGGTACATAGCTGTTGACTTTTATTTTCTTTATTTTGTATTCCATTTCAAATCCTTAAATCATTATTGGAATGCATGGTTTTAACATGAGATTAATTGTGGGATTTTTTATCACAGAATCAAACAATACAACCATTATTTCCAAAGGTCATTGCCCCGATAAAAGTGGCAGTTATAAAGTAAGGAACTGAAACAGTATGATTAAAATAATTTGAGTCCAAATATAATATTGTGTTTAAACTTCTTAAAGATCTTATCTAAACAAAGCCATAGAATATTACACAATATGTTGGTCAAGAGGCTGGACAGTTCTGCTGGTGGAATACATGACATTTGTAATATTAACAGACCTCGCGGGTATTTATTTTCGCGACCCGAAAAAAATTGTATTTCGCGGGTATTAATTTTCGCGAATACCAAGAAATAAGATTTTTCAAAACTCGTAAAAAGCGATATTTGTCTTTGTGGCGTTAAACCTTTTTTACAATGGTCCTGAAAACATAAACGTCTTGAAAAAAGAATGTTTTTCACTAATTTTCAAAATAGGTCGAAAGCCCCACGATTATCCATCTCGATGTCTTCCTTTGCTTCTTCATCTGGATCAAGGTCCCATTCTGAGTCATCTGAGTCGATATCGTTTCCATCTTCAGTTAAAGACCTTTTATAGCATTCTAGTTCTTCTGGGAGCAAAGAAGCGAGACTTAAGTGTTTCCCTCTCCGGAACAACCTCCATAAGTGGACAGATATCATCAAAAGAGTCAAGGCTGAAGCTTACTTGACGCCATCGTAATCGCATCGAAGATGCCCGACTTTTTTCAGTCACAAGCGATAATTTTCTTTCCTTCTTGACTGTTCTTGTGGTCGTACAAGGAAATGAGCCATGTGGCATGTAGGGGCTTTAAGACGCTCAAGCGGTAGTCGATTTCGATATCATTAAGCTCCAATCCATTCTCCATGCCATTGGTGAGCTGTTTGGTATACCATTCCGAAAACGTTTTCCTTGTATAGTCCTTTTGCGACCTTGTTAACAGACAAGTCGAGAGGCTGGTATATGTTTGTCATGTCTGGTTCAGGCTATGAAAAAAGTACACAAGGAACCGTCAACTCTATAACTTGGCTTTCCATAAATCGAAGACACATGCGCACAGACATAATTCGAAATGACTGAGTGCCCTCCTCCCTTTACATTAAAAAAAAAATACTCAAAACTCTCAATTCACTTTTTTTTGTTGGAAGAACACAAATAAGAACATATGAAGCCGAGAAAGTATGAAAAATAAGAACATCCAGCCTCAGCTGAAATTTAGACGTTCTTATGTAAAAAAACGTGAAAAACGTGATTCTCTCACTTAACAGATTCATCTTGTGTAGGGGAGTTCGATGATAGGTTCACGTCCCAGTTGGCTTTACCTTTCTCAGATAATGTTTGCATGTTACATTGTGATTCGTTTAAACTTTATTTAGCTTTTTTCTTTTCAAACATTCTTAGTAGCGACATTTTGCTTTATTGTACTTTGAAGTGATAATCACAAATGACGTGGGATTTTCTAACAAAACATTCGAAAATTCGTTTGCCATACATTCCACTGCACATGTTAATTTTTAAATTGATCATTATGAAACATTATCTTTGTGGAGGAGAGAAGAGACAAAAACAAATTTTTTCGCTAAAGTCACGTAGTTTTCATTTGAAAGTTGCTGTAAGTGAAATGGCGAATAAAAATATTGTTTTCAGTGCTGCTGTAAGGGGTTTTCCATGTTTACAAGGCTAGTTTGAAACCAGAAAACGGTGAGGTTTTGCAATGTACACATGAGAAAAACAATGCATTTGATATATTTTCTATGAAAGTGTACAAATTGGATTCGGGCGAAATCACAGGACATTTGCCTATGGAAATCAGTAGAATCACCAAGTTCGTAGAAGACAGAGGAGCAAAGATTTCACAGACGATCCGTGGAAACCATTTCAGAAGAAGTCATCGTATTCAAGGCGAGCTTGAAGTTCCATGCGATGTGACGATTACAATGATTGGAAGCATCGTGAACCATCTCTTGCTTAATCGATTCGAAGACTTGCTCAAAGAATTTTATTTTGCCCCAAAAGAGAGGAAATCATTAGGACTTCTTTCACTAGCAAATGAAACCGATATCGAAATTGAACCTGGAATGAGACCAGCAGCAACCACAGCAAGAAAAGATAGACAAAAGAAAAAGGATATTAGCTCCGTTCGCTCAAGAGATATTCGAGAAATGTTTCAAAATCCTGAAAAGAAAAAGGAAAATAACATAGTAACTATTGTGCTTGGTTGAAGAAAATGGTTGTATCGAAGATTTTTGGAATACTTTTTCTATCATTTTTGGAAGGAAGCAAGGAAGAACTGAAATTTGAAATTTTTAATTTTCATTTCGCGGGTACAAATTTTCGCCAATAAGGTCTCAAGAAATATCTCGCGGGTATTTAATTTCACGAAGTCGACCAAAATTCGCTAAAATCGCTAGAAATTTGTTTTCGCGAATATCTCTACCCTTTAAGTATTTCAAAACAACCACATTACCCCCAGAAGGACCTTGTACACTGCTTTGAAACAGTCTTCACAGTCTTTTACCAGTCACTCTGCAATAAGCATTGGTAGTTGAACATTATATCTGATCTTATTTATCCAGCATTTTGAAGGCCTACCACTTAGTGACTTACAAGAAAATTCTTTTTAATGTACACAAAAATGTTTCTTTTAGGGCTACTTTTTAGCAAGTGACTGAACTATTTAAAAAATATTTTTTAGATAATAACTGTAATGCTCTTTTGAATCCCATGGTATCCATGATATGCCCAATTTTACAACAATCTAAATGAGTTTTGTTGGCCATGGTTTGAAGGCAATAATTTTTTTTAATATTAGCTTTTATTTAGCCCCCATTAAGTCCATGTTTCAGTTGAATAATAATATCAGTAGCAACTGATACTATAAGTGCACTGTACACTCTGAACTGGACAGGATAAGACACATTTCTCTTGCTTCAAATGTTTTTCTTGAACATTCAAAGGGCAGTGGAAGGTAGAGCAGTTCTTTGCTTACATCCTCTGATACATTTAGGAGAGACGTTCTGAGAAAAACAAAGTTCTTAATTATTTCAGCACTGATATTAGATTTAAACCATAATCTTGCCATCATTCTCTAATGCCTTTGCCATACGATTTGCTGCAGTGATCTTTTCTTTTTTCCAAAGCTTCCTACTCCATATGCGCACTAACATTTTTTGTGATGCACAAATTCATATTTCTGAGCTTTGTAATTGACCTTTTATCTTGCCATTATAATACAGTGTTTGTTCTGTCATTTGGAAGAAAGTAAGTTATTTTTTAAAGGAGCTGTTTTAGACATCTGAATTATAGTCAGAAATCCTCAAGCTAATTGGTACTTAATATTATAGTAATAAAATGGATTTCTGTGTACAGATTAGTATATAATCAATATTAGGTCAAAATGTTTTTGAGGGTTTTTAGTACCACAGGATAAATTTTGCAGGATTTTTTGCTGTTCTTTAAATACAGCATTAACTTTACGTTTGGCCATTATGAATTTCAACAAGAATCTTTTTTGCAATAGAAATGTTTAGTATCTATCCATAAATCTATTCAATTTGTTGTAATGTATACACTTCTAAAAATGATACTGTGGTGATTTTGTTTGACTTTTAAATATATTTTTTTTCACTTACAGTTTGACCTGATTTGTGACGAAACACCATATGCATCATTTGCAAAAGCATCATTCTACATTGGATGGGGCATTGGCTGTGTACCCCTTGGAGCATCAGCTGATTATTTTGGTCGAAAGCCAGTTCTCTTTTCCTCATTGTTGATGATGCTACTAGTAACATTTCTGTTAGCCTTTGTAACAGCATACTGGCAGTTTATTTTACTCCGACTTCTTTCAGGATTTTTCTTAACAGGAGCAGTTCTATCAGGTTATGTGATTGTAACTGAAATAGTTGGTCCTGCATGGCGCCCTCTTGTAACAGTCATTGTTTTTACCACAGGTACTTTAGGATATTTCATTTTAGCTCTTAAAGCATATCTATTGGAAAACTGGAGAACACTTTCAATTGTATGCTCAGCACCTTATCTAATACTGCTTGGCTTTTGGTGGTAAGATTTTGTTTGTTTGTATTGCACTAATGTAATGTATTTTCTAGAAGTTAAAATTTAATTATGTCAAAAATTTAATTATGTCAAAAATCTTAGTTTTAATAGAAGCTGTGCATTTTGGTAATGGTCTGAATTATGGGTTATATCTAGTACATACGAAGGTTAAACCAAAAGGCAAGACAAAGTCTTAGAGGGTTTCAAATTATATGGATTATAAGCGTCAAAGTGGGGCATACTTTCAAGTACATTACCTTTCATGAGTACATTATCAGAGTGCCTAATGGAAGATTGATGACACTGAGTATGTTGAAAAGGACAGAAAGTTGTTTAGCTGACGATTGTGAAAACATGAAACTGATAGTTCTAAGCTAAATTTTGTTGATTTTTTTGTCATTCCCTATATATATATTAATAATATTGAGGGACAGTGGGCTAGTGGTTAGTGCAATCACTTTGTAATTAAGAGGTCCAACATCGACTCATGCCACACGCATCCATTAAGGCAAATAATTTTTAGAATTAATCATGTGCATTTTGATTATACCCATCTGTTACCAAATGTTTGGAGTGTATTGGCTGTGCACAACACATATAGATCCATGATAGAGTGTTTGTAACCAATGATTCTAGCCAATGTTCTTTAATCATTAGGCTGCCCCAACTGTTGCCCTAGCAGTGAAAACATCAACAACTGTACAACTGAGTACTTAGTTTAATTTAGCAGCATGTTTCGTTTATTATTTAGTTGTTGCTGCTTGGATCATAGTGCGCTTACCTGTAGTTGCCTTTTTTTTTTGTAAAACCTACCTTGCTTCCGTTGAGAACTTGTAGTGGTTTAATGAGTGAAATACTGATAGTCAATTTCTAATTGGATATCTTTTTTCGGGGAAGCAAATGTATAAAAGCAATAAAATTATTATTTTCTCTCACTAGGTCAACACCGGAGTCTTTGAGGTGGCTAGTTTCAAAGGGGAAAGTTTCAGAAGCTAAGAAAATCCTTTACAGAATTGCTTATCATAATGGCAAACACATGCCAAAAGGAATGTTAATCGCATCGACTTCGGTTGTCTGTTCTGGATCATTCATTGATTGTTTCAAGAAGAAGGTTTTGTTAAAAAGAACAGTATTACTAGGTTTTGCGTGGTAAGTTGCTGTTACTTACAATTACTGAGTTATAAGTAAGCAGAAAAAAACTTTTACACGACTCTTTGCTATTAATGTTATCATTTTCACTGCAATTTTAGTAGTATCTAAATCCCTTTTTTGAGGGGGATATCTTTCTATATACTGTTTGATTCAAGCCAAGGACCAGGGTCATTTTGATCGTGGTTGATCACGATCAGATGCGCCCTACCTCACAAACATGCACACGCAAAAGCTCAGGATAGCCCCCTATAAACAGTCTTAAGCAAGAGAATTCTTTTTTAGGGTTTGGTATGGGGCACAGAATACAATTAGGGTGCTACTAATTGCGTTTGTACGTATTTAGAGCTAATAGAGAAGAAGGCCACTTAAGTGTCTTGCAACCAGTTACTGTGGATAATCCAAATAGAATTTTAGACTTGAAAAATGTAACTTTTTGATTGGTTTGATAAGTTGTAGTTTTACTTTTAGAATTACTTGATATTGTTTGAGTAACTTTTCTTTCTTTATCGCTTACCTATTAATTCATCATCCTGGTTTCTAAGTTAATTTTTAGCCTCATTATCTTGTATTTACTGTTAGTTATCTCTCATTTTCTTTTTCTCTCTGGTCTCTTCTGTACTTACAAGTAACTGGGGCTTGATTTTTATACCCCGATTCTCCTCGTTTAGTGTTGGTTTCTTTCTTATTCCTTGTTCGTTTTGGTTTATTTTCTATCTTGCTGTTGTATTCAGAAAATGCAATTGTCTGATATTATTCCTATTGTTTTGAAAAGGTCAGAATTGTCGGTATATTACTTGGTTGCTGTGTGACTGTATTTACTGCAAAATAGCCCCGTTTTTTCCCAACAATTTTTTTCTGGGTTCTCGAGGACACTAAGCCTGTTATGAAATGTTATGAAGAGATAATGTTTCTACGCTTTTACGAAGTTCTACGTTCTACGAACTTTTACGGGGGATATGACTGAGTAAAATAGAGGTTTACCCAGGCCAGCAACCATACGGACTTCCTAACATACTAGAAGACAACACCTTTTCTACTGATCACCAAAATGACATTTAGAATAATGATAGTACCCCATAGTACCCCATGTTAAAAAGTGCTTAAAGATTTTACGAGTGAGACTGTACTGTGTACAAGGAGCAAGGATCGCAAATGAGGGATAGAATTTTGGAGAGCGACAAAAAAAATACCATTCTGGATTAAGAATATTTTGAACAAAAATTAGACTTTCAGGTGTGGGGTTACTTTGTTTTAGAAAGTGGAAGAATGGAAAGAAACCATAGACTTTAATACATCCGTGATTTTATGCAAAAGATTATTTTTCCATTTAAATAATTAGGTATCTTATATTATTAATCTTAAATTTATCATTATTACCGTAATCGTTTGAATAAGTGCCCCTCTCAAATAAGCGTCCCCCTTTGTCGCTTATTCGCTTATTCGAATTTTCGGAATTCACGGAGAAAATCGATTAAAAAATTCAATACCTTGCATGGATGGAAGGGAACACTTGGAAAAGAAAGAACAACACTTTTTTTTAACAATTTTTTTGTTTTTTGTTTTTCTTATCAGGAAACGTCTTCAATTCACCGTCCACTACCGTAATCGTTTGAATAAGCGCCCCTCTCAAATAAGCGCCCCTCTCGAATACGTGCCCCCCTGAAAAGCATAAAAATTAAATAAGCGCCTGGGCGCTTATTTGAACAATTACAGTGAGTGAATTAGCACTGACTGCCAATTAATGATAACATGGATTGCCACTGATTCACAGGTTTGTTGCAGCTCATACTTACTATGGGATCTCGTTAGCTGCATCTGATTTGTCAGGAGATTTCTACACTGACTTCGTGTTAATTGCTCTTGCAGAAATTCCAGCATCGTTAATATTTCTTTTAGTGGTTAACAGGTATGTTTCAACTTTCACATATTTGCCTATTTCACATTGTTTGTCTTTTAAAGTTGCAACCTCATTTTCGGAGTAGTACACATATAAATTTCAGATGCTATCACCGCAGTCATTTATGTATGAATGAAATCCGTCAATATCGCGAATAGGGTACACATTTTCTTCATTTTAACCGTTATTTGGACTCGAACAGATAATGATTGCTGTACTTTCGCATTGAGTTTTTTGATACATCATCAGAATAATACTGGAAAATAAAAATGGACTACCTATTGGATTATTTTTTAATCTTTAATATTATTTTGACGGCTATCCTCATTCCGTTTGTGGATATTTAATGTTTCTGGCTTGGAAAGTTAGCCGGCATACCATGGGAGATTAAATTCTATATGCATTGATTTGGATGAGATGACCATTGGAGTTAAATGGTTACACGGCTGAAATGTACCATTGGCGAATGCATCCAAGGTTGTCGGATCGGATCGGATTATCTTACCGTCATTTTTACCTGCATGTATAGACGGGGGTAAAGATAATTTCAGCCCTGACTTTATGTGTCATATAGAAAGTTTCCCTCGAAAAATGTTGATATCCAATTGGCTGAACTTTAATGAAATTCTGAGGATACGTGTTTAGTCATGTCCATGGACAGCCTGCGATATTGAATTATTGTATATCAGGTCAGTGTACAGATGTAGAGAATTTGTACAGACATACAGACATAGATTCAGTATTTTGGTAAAGAATACCCAATGGTAGGAGGCTTATTAAATCGCCAGCTTGTTACTTCGATAAGAGTAGCTGAAGGCTGGGCTTGTACATATCTCGAGTGGTATTGTTAGGTGAGAAAAATTAAAGATGGTAAAAGTATAAAGAAATTCAATAACAAATAACCTAATGCACTGAACTGGCTTCTGGCCTTGCCTCAGGGTAAATTTCATGAAAAGGGATAACAGTAGTGTGTATCTGCATTAACCCCATATCATAAAGTTTAGCAGTATTTAAAGGTAAGTAACTTCACAGTGTGTGATCATAAAAATACAGTATATTTTTATGCATTTCCTCTCAGTAATATTGCGTGTAGAGTTCCCTCAAATGCTGACACGTCTGGTTGTAATGTCTCAGGCTTTTTTACAAAAATCCAATGCAGAACAAGAAACAAGTAATTTATATGAATTTCTTCTTGTTTTTGTAATGGCTGTACTGTACTTCAAGTGGTTTTTGCTGTTTTGGAATTATTTATTCTGTAGAATTGGAAGAAAGTATTGTACATCAATTTCCCTCTTGTTTGCTGGTGGTGCCTCTCTTCTGGTAGCAGCTTTTCCAGAAAAAAGCAATAAAAAGGGTGAGTTAGAATTTCTTTGTAGGCGTTTAAGGAGGTGAACCGAACCCATAGGAATCAGTAGGTAATCCCTGGATTTGTTGGCTTAGAGTAGACATGATAATGATGCCCCTTCTGTACTAAAACCGTACAATGTCCCAACAAATATCTTACATGTTAGCAGATTAATTCCTGAGTATTTATTGATGCAGTGGTGAATTATTGTAATCACTGTTAAGGTAGCTTATTTTTCTAGTGGGATTCGCTCTAGGATCATATACTGGATCGTGTACTATTGTGCTGTTGGTATTTCTAATATCAGATCTTTATCCTTGTAGTTTACAGATTAAAGTATCTCCTTTATAAAGCCAGGTTATTTTTTGGCTTTGTGTTTAAAAATTATAATTTTTAAATATGAAAAGATAGCTTGTATTAGTCATTAATAGTAAATAGATATCATATCTTATCCTCTGTATGTACAACTGGCAGATTTGGTCACATTTGGCTACAAGGTTGGGTACATTTATAATATAACACATTTCATATCCCCGTATGGCTTCATAGTTAAAAGCTTGTGTAAGAAAATGGGAATCTGATGAAAATATGAAGGACAATTGAGTCAGTACATAAGTGCTTCAAGATACCCAGTCCTTCTTACTGAGGTTTCCTAGCCGTTGTTCTAAGTTTATCGACTAACTACCTGAACCAGAGGATATGTATAGAAAAACAAGTCAAAAGAGATTAATAGACCATGGGTCATAATCATATACTTCCTGGACATAACGTTACTTGATGGAGCAGCCCCCTGAATCCCCCTTTACTCATAGCTCACACAGCACACTGAGTCCCGGTACATTTCTGAAACACATTGTAAAAGGTTTAGAAACATGACAAAACAACGGACTAATTTATATCATTTTCGCTTTATTTAGACTCAGTGTAAAGAATAGCTTTATTTTTCAGCTGCCTGTATCAGATTAGCCCCAACCGCATTGGGAACTATAGATATTCGGAGTACCATAGACAATTTATCTGCTTTAACTCTTTGTTCGTATGACTTTATTTTATCTGTATTCTTTGATTTTTTATAAATCACTAGATGGCTGCAGAGCTCAATATTTCTGTGCTTTTCTCACCCAACCCTCTTACCCCTTTTTCTTCCCCCTTCACTGCTCTTTACGTTTCCTTCCCCATTTCTTTTCCCTTTCTTCTCAATTCCCCTTTCTACCCCTTTTCCAGTCTTTTTGTTTTCCTTCCCACCTCGTTTCATCTCTCCCACCTCAGCCCCATCTTTCCTTTTTTTGTTTTCTTCTTTCTCACTTTTTCTACCGCTTTTCTCCTCTCATATTTCTCCTCCCATATTTTTCCTCCCTCTTTCTTCTCCCTCTTCTTCCCCTTTACCCCCTCTCCCTCTTTCTTCTCCGACTCTTTCCTTTCATCCCTCCTTTTCCCTCTTTCCCTACTTTCTTTCATAACTGCCAGTTTCCTCATCTTCCTTTCACTCTTCCTTCCTTGCTTTTCTCCTGCCCATCTTCTAAACCATTTTTTGTTCCCTTCTGAAATGGCTAACGAGNTCGTTTCATCTCTCCCTCCTCCTCCCCATCTTTCCTTTTTTTGTTCTCTTCTTTCTCTCTTTTTCTACCGCTTTTCTCCTCTCAGATTTCTCCTCCCATATTTCTCCTCCCTCTTTCTTCTCCCTCTTCTCCCCCTTTACCCCCTCTCCCTCTTTCTTCTCCCGCCTTCTCCCTCCTTGCCCCTCTTCCGTTTCCCTCTTTCTTCTCCGACTCTTTCCTTTCATCCCTCCTTTTCCCTCTTTCCCTACTTTCTTTCATAACTGCCAGTTTCCTCATCTTCCTTTCACTCTTCCTTACTTGCTTTTCTCCTGCCCATATTCTAAACCATTTTTTGTTCCCTTCTGAAATGGCTAACGAGTCAATTTTGTTATGGAGTTTTTGGTATATTTTTCTAATGAATATACGTCTGTGTGTTTGTATGAATGTATGTATGTTTGTATGTATGTATGTTTGTATGTATGTATGCATGTTTGTATGTATGTATGTTTGTGTGTATGTATGTTTGTATGTATGTATGCATGTTTGTATGTATGTATGTGTGCATGTATGTATGTGTGTATGTATGTATGTATGTATTTACCTATTTGACCAGATGTATCAGTATTTAAATATATCAATGTTAAGTGAGATACAAGACTATTTATGTGTGAAATTTTTATACCCTAGACTTGATCATTGTTCTTCTGCATTGATTTTCTAGTACTTAAAAACTTGCGAGTTGCAAGTGGTATGTTTGCAAAATTTTTCAATAACTTGTCATTTCATGGATGTTACTTATGGACCATCGAGATGTTTCCAACGATAGTGAGGTAATGTGGACGTACCAAACAAAATTTTTTCTTTTGGATATCAGTGCATTGTTCATTCAGTTATCTTTCCGAACTTACGAACAGTTAATTATAATTAAGGAAAAATAATTATTTTCCCTTTATCGTTGAGCAGTTACACCCATGAAAAATATCACCGATGCAGATACACCTTGCTAAAATAAGTCAGTAGTGGCTTATTGATGGCATATATTTTCAATTTTTTATTTCATATATTTCAAATGGCCCATTTTTGACCTTGAGGGTTGGTGACAGCAAGTCATTTTTTCAACTCTAGGGGTATTCTGAAGATTCTGGCAGAATGGGAGATGACTGGTTTTTTTGCAGATTCACAATCTAGGTCATAATTTTTTTGAAATTCTTTTAAAGAGGTCTACAGAAGTTGTTGGAAGGGCACCAATAAATGTAGGCATATGCAGCACACTCAGTTTTTACTTCGTTGTAGTTTAGACTCTTATACCAGGTCTTGGTATTTCAGGGAAACGGCCCAACGTATACATATATTCAATCCATATTTCCTTTTGAGTGACAAGCCCTGTAGTTTGTCATTAATTTTCTTGTTGGTTGCTCAAAATCTAGAAGCTCACCCTTATTCCAATCCAAAGGGCTGGCTAAATATGGAACAGGAGCTGCCGCCCAAGTGTTGATAACATCGCATTCGTTCTGTCCGTTTACTTTGGTTTCTAAGACCGTGCTTACTCACCTTTTATTTTTGCTCTGTTCACGTTATCTTCCTTTATGTTTATGATCTTTTTCTTATCAAGTAGTTTCACCTGATGAGATTAGGTGCATGGAATTTAGTTTTTTCTAAACCAAATTCCATTCCATTTTCTAAATAGTTTCGCAGTTTAAACCAGACGCCCTAGAACTTTTTCACTCTTTCCATAGAGTTTCACATTATCCATAAACAGAAATTGATTGATCTTCATCGAGGCAAAACAATACCCAGTATTCACATATCTCATTATACTGGTCAGAAGTATTAGAGGAATCCCAAATATTTGTCGTGAAAAGGATCTCCCTAAAGGTTTGTTTCATATTTTCTTCTGCATCTTCTTGCTTCCCACAATTAGTATCTGCTGTCCAGATCATCATGCATTCTTTCTTAAGGTTGTGCACATTTCCTTTAAATTCTTGATTTGCGGTTATCAAGATATGTTGGAGCGTGTCGTATGCTTTACGAGAACCGACTCACTTCTTCGGCTAGATCCTTTTTTCTATTTTTGACTTATTCTTTTCATTATTTGCTCTATAAATCTTACCTGTAGGTCTTTTAGAGCTACGTCCGTAGTCATTTTGCTCTTCGGGTGGTAAACTGTACCTTCAAAAAACTATGCATTTTTTCTGCAAATCATCATCATGTGCCATCTTCGTATCGAAGGTTGGCCACCATGGTTCTCCATCTTATTCGATTTTCCGCTGCTCTCTTCGCTTCTTCGTACGTCCTTGTTGCACTCCACTCTTTGATGCCATCAGTCCACTTCCTACGTTGTTGTCCTCTTGATCTTTTTCCTTCTATTGCGCCCTCTAAGATGACATTGGGTAGTTTACTTCCACTGCCACGGAGTAAATGGCCAGCGTATCTCATTTTCCTTTTCATGAGGTCCTTCACCAACTTTGTTCTCACATTAGCTCTATGTAATACCTCAGTGTTGGGTACTTTATCTTTCCAACTGATTTTTAACATTCTTCTCAGACACCATATTTCAAAAGACTGTAGCTTCTTCTTATTGCTGTTTGTAAATTGCCAGGCTTCACAACCATAAGCAACAGCTGAGAAGACGTAGCATCGTAGTAACCTTATTTTTATATGCATGCTGAGGTTACGTCTGAGGAATTCTTCACAATCCCAGAATTTTGCTTTTGCTTTGCCGATCCTTCGTTTGATCTCCTCGTCCATCTTTCCATCATCCGTTACTGTGCTATCTAGGTATTGGTATCCTTGCTCTTGTTCTAGTTGTTTAGCTTCTTGCAATCTTTTAAGACAGTTTTGTCAATCAACAGCTGATCTTTGGTACCACGACTACCCTTGTTACACCCTTTCTGTTCTTCAGGAAACAACTTTGGTTATCTAAGTACATGTAAATATTTGCAGCTATCATTCTCGTCAACTTCCACATTAAGGGAAGGCACGTAATGGGACGAAAGTTGTCAACAGCTTTTCAATTTGCAGTCTTTTTGGCACAAAGCTGTCATTCTGTATGTCTTTCATTTAGGTGTATCAGTTACTCCTTCCAAAATAACAGATATGTATAACCTACCTCTTCAACCTCCTTCATTACTTCCCCATTCGGAAGAAATATACCTTCACACCAGGTAATCTTACCCCTCTTCATGATCAACACACCTTAACTTTTTAATTCCAGATTCCATGCCCATATCCTCATTAAATATATGGAACTTTTTAGCCAACAAATCAATTTGGTCCTCATTTTTGCCATAGAGTTTTAAGTCATCAACTATTATGATGATTATTATTAAATGGTTACACGCCATCTAGTGACGTATAGGTGAAAACAACACATTCAGCACCCTGCAACAAGCCAGGTAAGTTGAATGGAGGCAAATGTACTGTAGCCACAAGAGTGAGATGAAATAGAAAATCAAATTTAAATGGCAACGTCGCTTCAACCTTGCAAGTGCCGCCCGAAAAACCAGTGAGGAAAGGTCCATTGCTCAAGCGGTTGTTGTTTTATGACAACTTATGACTACAACATTACCCACTCCAAGTCTGGTATTCCAGCATTGAACTCAGACTGGATATTTGTTATTCCCCTGTTTATCATTATCATTAATAATAATAATAATAATAATAATAATAATAATAATAATGTGGTATTTTGATCTTGAAAAGAGGAAAAATTAATAGAACAAGTGGAATTGTATTGCCATCGGGGGAAACGATAAAGGAGATTGATGAAGAAGGGTATAAGTACCTCGGAATAGTAGAAAGCGACTTAGTGAAACAGAAGGAAATGATTGAGATGTTTAAGAAAGAATACTTTAGAAGGGTCACACTGATATTGAAAAGTAAATTGATTGGAAGAAACAAGATCAAAGCAATCAACACGTGGGCTGTATCCCTCCTTAGGTACGGTGCAGGGATATTGAACTGGAAGACAAACGAGTTGGATGAAATGGACCGTAAAACTAGAAAGAGAATGACAATGTACAAAGAACTCCACCCCAAAAGTGACGTGGACAGGCTGTATGTTCCACGAACGAAAGGCGGGCGGGGTCTGATAGGATGTAAAAATGCTATCAAAACTGAGGAAAATGCACTTTGGTGGTATATAAAACACCATACAGAACCGATGATTATTGCTGTGCGAAATCAGAATGCGACGGATGTCAAGGAATCCATTGAGCCA
>RDPX01000005.1:1629468-1655576 GCA_003991215.1 Morbakka virulenta | reverse complement strand
AAACAACAGAAAATCTGATGTGCAGAATGTGTGGTGAAAAGGGTGAAACTGTACAGCATATAATTTGTGAGTGCAAAAAGCTTGCTCAACGCGATTACAAGAGGAGGCATGATAACATTGCTAAACTAATCCATTGGAAATTATGTGAGAAATATGATCTTGAAAGGAAGGAGAAGTGGTATGAGCACTGCCCGGAGGGAGTAGTTGAAAATGATGACATGAAATTGATTTGGGATATTAACATACAGTGTGATAATGTTATTGAGGCCAGAAGACCTGATCTAATTGTGGTTAATAAGAAAAGCAAATCTTATATCATTATTGATGTTGCTGTACCAGGAGATTGTAGGGTACATGATAAGGAACAGGAAAATATTGAAAAATATTAAAACCTGAAAATTGAATTAAAAAGGCTTTGGTCACTGAAGAATGCTCGTGTTGTACCAATTGTTGTTGGAGCTTTGGGGTGTGTAAGCAAAAATTTCAAGAGATGGACTGACATGATAAAAATTGAGTTAGACATTGGTATAATACAAAAGACAGCCTTATTAGGAACAGCTAGGATTCTTAGAAAAGTTTTAGAAATGTAAGGAGAAGGAAACCTCTTGGCCTTTGGCTGCTAGTTGTGGCTAGCCCAAGAGGAACAAAGCGGCATTAAGAACAGCCTGTGCAAATGCTACAAACTAAGATAATAATAATAATAATAATAATAATAATAATAATAATAATAATAATAATAATATTTATTATTATTATTATTGTTATTATTATTACTGTTGCTTGAAGGTGTAGAAAATATGTTTCGCAACGAATGAAACGAGGAAAACAACATGCCATTGATATTTTGGGGCTTGTCATAAACACACAATGCATTAAGCGTTCCTGTGGGAAACAATGTAAAAGTGTTTATTGTTTTTAATTACATCAGATAAATTGTTAAGTTATTGAACATGTGCATGGTGATCTATTTCAATAACTTAAGACGGATCTCATTAATGCCCATAAAACCACCAACGTGAATAAGAACACGATACCTCAACCTGATTTAGAGCTCATTAAGACATAATGTGCAGTTCTTCTACCCCAGAACCAATATTCATTAGTTGTTTGGAAAGGATTTCTTTAGCTAGTTAAAATTTTGAAATAGTAATAATTTTTTTGAACATGTAAATAAATGGTAAATCACAGAATACATGCCTTAGTAAATATCAAATTTAAGGACTACAAGTTATCTTTCATAGAGAGTAAAACCACCGCAGCTAGTTTTTTTCTTATTTATTAAATATCGATGCCCATTTATTAAACTAGCATAAAAGTTAAAGATTCACTATATCATATACTCTTTGTGCTTTTCATTTTAGAACACAAAGTATCAGTTTCTCTTCTTCTGTTGCACGACTTGGTGCAGTTCTTGCCCCCTTTGTTGTGGATAATCTTCGTATCATTTACTCATCACTACCATTCATATGCATTGGGTTCATTGCGATTGCGGCTGGAATTACTAGCTGTTTTTTGCCGGAAACAAAAAATATGCCAACAATCGAAACATTCGAGGATGCTGAAAGCTGTAAGTTGAACTGCTGTAAATGTACTGAATTCTTTGATTGTTGATTAAGAGTTTTTTTGTCAGCATGTTCTAATCGATACTTACATTTATAAAAACTCCTTGTACCAACCCTTATACCAGCTTATACCAACAGTTTTCACACATTTTATCCAGGCATTTTTTTTTGAAAGAGCAAAAATAGCAAACTGTAATGTGTTTCCCATTGTGTCGTTTTTATTTGTTAAGTATTTCAGTTCTGGAACTGGAACTGCAAAGATAGAAATACGTTAATAGTTAACTGTTAACCTAGTTTCTTGGTTATGGTTCCATTGGCAATAGAAATGTTAAATGAGGTAAAAGGTAGTTTACATTTCTCTGTTAAAGCCAGTGTTTATGGCAAAGGAAAGCTAAGTAACACAGTGGTATCTGTAGTATATTGTCATCATTGCTAGTCATATCATTTTTTTGTATGGATTGTTATTGGTCCAGTATGTTATTGATACCATCTTCATGTTAGCAATGTCGTTTTGCGAACGAAAACGGGCTGCATTGGGTTACCTCACTAAAACCTTTTCCTCGCTGGTTTCCTTCCCGCATTCAGCTCCACCCGTGAAAATCACAGGCGTAAACTTGAAAAAATATGACATAAATAATGTCAGAAGGGGCTACTAAATTTGGAGTCATATATTGAATCATGGTGTATTACCTTGGCTCGTTTAGCGTTATAGCATGTATGGCACGTCCAATGAAATGACGGAAAGGTGAAAACAAGACAGCTTCATCATACATACGTACATATATATATATATATATATATATATATATATATATATATATATATATACATATACATACATACTTACATGCATGTATACATACAAACATAAATAAATACATACATACATACATATATATATATATATATATATATATATATATATATATATATATATATACATATACATACAAACTTACATGCATGTATACATACAAACATAAATAAATACATACATACATACATACATACATACATACATACATACATACATACACACACAGATGCATGCATACAAGTTAACAAAAACTGTTTTGATTAACACTTCGTTTTGGTTGTATACTGGCTGACAAAGATATTTGAATTGATTTTTTTTATCTTCTTGGAATTTGTTTATGTATTTTAAAAGACTTAATGATGGTAAATGACCTTTGTAATTCTCTTTTACGTACATAAGTCGTTTTATTGGTGTTTCGTTTGATGATCTTGATAATCTTGCTACGTAAGCAATCCATCTACCTTTCCTTCCTTGATGAACCGAGATAAATCATTGGCTGTACTAATTATCAAAATATTTGCATTGTTGAACTCCCCTTCCCAGTTGATGTTTTCTCGGCCATTTCAGAATATTTTTTTGTCTTTTGCTTGCTTCCTTTCGTTTCCATTTTGATGAAAATCTAGCCAAAAACTCCCCGGATTCCACTTAACAGGAAACAACTATGCACCGTATGAAGACATTCTTTTTTTCTGTGAGTTAAGGGGCCATTTTTCACCACCGCTTCGTAAACACCGACCAGCCGTCGACCCAGTCCCCAGTCCATGCAACAATACCTGACTACATTAACTACAAGAAATTATGAAAAATCATAGATGGTTTCTTTTTTCTCCATCAACTGGCGTGCTCAAACAAATGTTAACTGGAAGAAGCGTGCCCCTCGAAATACTTTGAGTATTTATTCGGTATTTGACCATATAATACAATATACTATTTTGCCAATAATTTTATTAGTATTGGCGCAGCTTTCGATTTAACTTTGTAGTGCGGGTTTTTTTTCAATTGTCCGGTATTTAGTCTTCTCGAATCACTAGACAACAGAATGAAATAACCTGGGTTTGTGTAGTTTGTATAGTACACGAAGCCCATGGTAGAGGAGGCTGAGATTATTACTTATTTCAGAAGTATTTACTATTTTGGGTGGTAAATTTATTCTTTGTTTGCACATGAGAGTATTCAAAGGTCACTTGTCGCACGCTTGTGATAGTTAATTTACAACTTTCTATTTCTACACATTTATTTAATGTGACAATATGTTTGCTAATTTTTTTACTATTATTTTACTCCCAGTTCTTAAAGATGGGAAATATAGAGATACAACTGGAAGGCAGAAAATTCTCAGAGATATAGGGGAGAATATGGTAGAAGAATCATATGATGATGAATGGCCCAAAAGTGGTGAAGAAGAATTGCTTCTCACTACAAACTTGTAAAAAGATAATTAGTGATATTTTAAAGGGATTTTGTATTAGTTAGATATAGTTTTTTTACTTCAATACTCTTAGGTTTGAATATGGTATCTTTTTTATTTGAGTTTATGCTGAAGTAAAACTTTTTAAAACCAGTAATCACAGTGAACATTAAGAGCAGCCGTGGCTTAATGGTTAGTGCAACTGCACAGTAACCATGAGTTCCGGGTTCGATTCCCTGAGCTGTCGAGGAGAATTTGGAATTTTAGAAAGAAAAAAAAGTTATTGGTTGGTGTCAGGAAGGGCACCCGGCCAAGAAATTCCTCACTGCCAAATCAAAGTCCCTTTAAAGGGCACCGTCTGAGCCCCAATTGCTGGGGGGAAACTAAAAAAAAGAAGAAAAAAAATTACAGTGGACATTAAAGAGAAAATTGGAGAATAACGCGGGGTTTTTTTTGCTTGTTGTGAGGTTCACAAGTGCCTATGCCAATGTTTTTCGCGTTATTTATGGTAAAAGATGCTCTTTTGTGATAGCTTCTTTCCGTAATTATTTAAATTGCTGTGTTTGATTGATCAATTTTCATTATTTAACAATGGCAATATAATCTTATTTATATTATATGTTCTAGATCTGTTTATTTGTACCTTGACTTGATAGGCAGTTGCAAATGGGGACGCTGGGGCTTAAATTAGTAATTTTAGTAATTAGTAATAGTAATACTCATTTTTCTAGAGTGAAAAGTAAATTGGTCGCGGTGTTGTGGCAGTATTTGGTTTCAGGAATGCATCAACCAAAGCGAACCAAACTGCACAAGCAAATTCATACACTGACTAATACATAGACAATAACAATAACACTTTGTCGCGAATCTGTTTTGAACATAAGGTTACCGCTATTCAATGTGATATTTTCTTCTTCAGTTTCAGACATTTGGGTTAGTACCTACCAAAGAAAGTATTGGTTTAACTTTTTTATTTTAGCAAGAGAAACAAGTGTACAGATTACAATGATGTAGACCGTCAAATTTATTATCTATTTGAAAGGCATAGATTTACACTTCTGTAACATTATTGGTAGGTAATAACACATTTTGGAGACATTTCTGGTACTCTCGTTATTGTTTCATAATTGAATTTTTTATTTATAATTTGCTTGCAAATTCATAAGTAAGGCGTGTGGTCTCATGGATATTTTGGCATTTCCAGTCTTGTAACTTATTGAAAGTGCATAACACGAGTCACGTCAGCGCAGGATATTGCCAAGGTATTTCCGAAATATGACCTCGTTGGATGGCTTACCATGAGAAAACTTTTTTTTGGAACGGGCAAGGAAAAGCTTTCTGGATACCTTTACAGAGTTGGGCGGCATTAATTGATGCAGAATATGTGATGATCCCTAATTAAAGTAGTCCTGAAAAATGATTGGATTTCTGCTCTTAGCCAAAATATTCGGAGTCGTGACGGTACGGAGAATATGGATAAAAAGTGTAAATCAGGGGTCATAGGAAATTTGTGACCCCCAACGATAACTCTTTGATATAAAGACTGAAAAAATACTATCGATTTCGCGAGAGAGCTTTTCTTTGGGTTGCAAGGTGTGGTTTAAAGTTTCGACATGGCGCAAAGTTAATGGGTAATACATTCATTATCAAGCCAAAAGATAATCTTCTTTTCATTTTTGACGATGGGTTCGCTTTGCAGAACAAACTTACAGAACCGCTTGAAGCAAGTAGCGTACCGTTATAAGCTAGCGTCAATACTAGGGTCGAGGCCCCCATAGACTGCTTATTCGTCTAACAGAGGTTTTGGACTCGCGGCTGTTGAGGACGATTGCAGATATCCAATTCGCTACTCCTCACAGTTTCAGTAGGATAGATCATTTCAACTGACATTGGACCAAGAGGTTGCTTGTAACGTATGCGACGATAACTTAAAACAGAATAAAACTGCTTATCATCTTTTTCTACTTGAAAGTGGAGTAAGCTTTATTGCATCAAATTAAGGAAGTTTCAACTAATCAGGTCAGCTAGTTAAACCGTAACAGGCAGCTAAAGGTATATATACCCAGCTTCTTTCGAGTCATAAACTAAAAGGGAGGTGTTTAGGAAGTTCTTTATAACATAGAAAATCTTGCATCACTCCTCATGAATATGACTACTTAATTATAATCGGTTATCGGTGCTTCACTCTGCTTTTTTTCAAAATTGACTCCAAAACTCTGCAAGTTCTTCCCATCCCAATGAAAACGAGCCTTACAGACAACACTGGCGTACATCTTCATCCTTGTGTAGTTATTGTCCAACGTTGTGATAAATCTTTCTATCAATGCAGGTTTTTCCCTCGCATAGCTAAGCTTTTGAGTGCTTCCCTCTGCCGTAAGATTTCAATGGGTTTTTTAAGGCTCGGTTTCACACGCTTAATTGGCTTTATACGTTGTACGGTTCTTAACCACAAAAAAATTCTTCCAACTCTATAAGCAAATAAAATGTCATATCTGCCAAGTACTCCAGGCATTCGGCTGTCGACCATACGTCTTAGCAGTCAATCACTTAAATGAGTCTGGAGATAAGCAGTCTGAACAACATAAATTCTAGCGCCAGTTGAACAAACGATGCCAATTCATATCTGAGAAAGATTCCCTATAAGCTTGACACCGAATACATATAGAATATATATCGGCGTATCTTTAGTTACGTAGCGTCACCTTGTTTTATCACAGGGGTTACCTCCAACGTGATTTTTTGGAAAGGAATAATCACTTCGGTGGTGCAAGGTTTCGAAAGCAGGGCTGCATTTGAAATTTCTTCTTCGAAAATGAATGAATATTTGATGAGTTAACGTACATATATTTTTAAGCACAGAAAAATCCCTGATCAGCCTTGAATGTGCTTTTTAAATTGTATGATGAAAATTTAGGTTGTATGTTGAATGTTTGAAGAGAGGTTATGGGATAAGGTTCTTCGTTTGTCTGTGATAACTATGTGGTGTCATCTGCAGAAACAACTTACAACCAGAACCCAGGATTCTGTCGAAGTTGGTTATGTTATGTCTTGAAAATCTGTACTGTTTACAGAACAACGGTATTTCTGCATTTTTGTGATATTGTCCTACTTGTAATAAGTATTGGTGATTTGCTTCCATGAAAAGAAAATACAGGACTTACACAAAATCAGCGTTGTTCGTCAAATATATTAAAAATGAGGTACCAGAAAGCCCTTAAATCAACATCAAGTGAGACGGCACGTCTAATGCGTTATATATTGGTAGAATAATTTTTTTTCTTTTTCTTTCGGTTGCTCCTTGAATCTTTTTCTTTCCCCGTGTTGTCTTGCATATCCTTTCTTTCTACCCTCAATTCTTTCACTGATTTCATTGATGTTGTTTAAACACCTCCATTTTAGAAATACTTTTATAAACAAAAAATAACAGCAGAGCCTTTGCGAGCGACTCTAAATAGCTGTGCATTAACAGTTCTGGTAGAAAAAGCTTAAGGGTTTCTGGTCCAGCAAAACAAGAGAAAGCCAGGAAGATTTATTCCATTCCATACCAAAATACACGAGAATGGATATTGAGGAGACAATTGGAAGCTAAAAAATCGATCGCATTTGGACTTTAACAGGCAAAATAGTTGTATCCAACACTTTTGTAACTCCAAAATAAAACGCAAAACATATCAAACAAAAAGAAAAGTCACAACGATAACACGAGAAGATCTCACTGTCATAATACAACTTTTAAAAATTTTCTGCATCCCATAAAATATGGCTAAATATTACTTCTATTAAGTCACTACAAATAGTCTCGATTACACTTTTCAGAAAAAAATAAAAAATATATACTTTTTATTTCTTTTATTTCTGCCAATATTGTTTGTAAATTAAATAATACTTAATGAAACAGAGAATGAATTTTCCATTCATAAAATATGTACTTGCTTTCCCAAAGGAAATTACTGAATGTACACTAACGGGGGCACAATAATAAAGATAGTTCTGCAAATGTCTGCAGCAAGATAAAGAGATATATGAAATAAAACGTTACATAAACACTTATCTACAATTTGCATTATCAAAATATTGATTTCTCACATTTAATAAAATGAAATGCCCCCAATAATTGCTTGGTACAGAGCGTAAGAAAAAGTCTTTAAATAATAAATAAAGAGCATGGTGTTCAGTTAAGTACGAATAAGTAGTCGTACCTTTGACCGCAGTAAAAGAGAACGCTCATAATCAAAATAACTGCAATACAGCCTGAAAAAATAAGGTCATTTTCCATGTCTTAATTCATTCCGGTATCTCAGTCATATTCTGGGGTGTTGGTTCTATTCCTGTCCACTTTAGGGGATGTTTCAAAGGGCATTCAAAACCTTTTGAGGGTTTTGGAGTGATATGAATCGGTACCCAACTTGTACTTCATAATTATATAAATTCGACTGACAAATGAGCAAATATGACGGCGGTGTGTGGTATTAGGGTTTTGCCTATCATTCAAGTCATAGCTTCCTAACATTTTGAAACTTGCTGCTGGCATGCTTGTCTCATTTTACAAGTTAACGCGGTACCCCCAAACAATGGATATGCCAAAGAAGTATGTTCCGCGTTCTAAAACTACCCAGTATTCCGTAACGGCAAGCTAATAGAAACAAAAAATATCGCATAGGTATCACTTAGTAGGGTTTATGTCCGCAGCTATCACTGAAGTAAATATCACGTTGAATTCATGAAAATTAGAAATTCTGGTGGCAAGCGCCATATATGATTGCACTAAATACAACCGTCAAAGGAGATCATTAAAAATAATTTAAATTAGGGAAATTAAAAGTTATGACACAACTTTTTGATTTAAAAACATTAAAAAAAGATTTTCGGAACAAGATACCTAAAATATTGTTAAGAATCCGATTACGGGGTAAACAGTGATTCGCAAAGTCGTCCAGAAAAAAATCATTTGTCAGTGTAGAGCTTCCAATCATTAGTACGATTACTGAAGTTGTAGTATGAGTACTCTATTGCCTTACTCCTACGTTATATTTGAAAAAAACAGCCTTGTTGCCTTGACGTTCAGCCATGGGAAAGAGGATAACAAGAAATAGTGAGACACCCGGATATATGGTTCCTTGATTGTCTTTATAAAAAACTAAACCTTTTTTCTCTATAGAAGAGTGGACTCCTCGTTGTACGAATTCTCATCTTCAGCTCCATCTGTATTATCTGCGTTTTCTTCTGCATTACCTATTGGCTTCAATAAGTATTCTTCAGCTATGGGTAAATTGTATTTAGGGCCTAAAGTGCAGACAGAAATTATTTATGACGTGAAATACAATAACAGAAAACAGAAAAGATAGGCTTAATTACAAAAATTGCCAAAAGTTTTCGAAATTATAGTTTTATTACACTTCATTGCCTAAAGCCTATCAGGGGCGAGTTCTGAAACATTTCTTACAGGACTTGCTTTTTTACGTCTTAATTGCAAACATAATTAAAAAGGTTTTAATCTCTACCTTATTTTGCTACAATGCGTGTGCAGCATAAAGGTACAGAAAATTACTATGATTACACGATATTCCTTACAGCTGATACACGATTATAAATGACTAATACTAGTTAAGGGCTAGATCTACTTAGTTCCCAAAATCATTCAGTGATAAACCGTATTATATATTATATTATGTTATATTATATTATATTATATTATATTATATTATATTATATTATATTATATTATATTATATATTATATGATATATGATATGATATTATACTTTCAGTTTGTGGTCCACATAATTTAACCTTCCTTTATGAACTAATATAGTAAATTGAATTGAAGTAAAACTAAATTTCCTGTTTTCAGTTTTAATTTTGGCAAACAGTAAAACAACCGTCTTCGGTCACACTATAACACTTGGCCATAACGTTAGCAGCCTTTAAAGAATTTCACAAACGCAGCGAAAAATAACACTTACTTTTACAAAATATTCATTTAATACCCATTGGATATGGATTTACGAATTTACGGGATATTATTATAATATAAGGAATGAATGTTATTATAATATGGTTGTATTCACTTGACAGTAATAGCATACTGTAACAACTACATGACTAGATACACAAAAATAACAAAATGCCTAGGTATACTCGGTATTGCTTTTAAAGCTTGCTTTGTAATACTATCAATGAATGTTATGCTATGCTGTGGAGTAACTGTTTTGCAAAAAGTTAGTATGAGAACAGAGATCTACAGTGCTTTGTGATCCCTTCCAAAATAAGTGTTATATTCAATACTTCTTAGTCCATTCTCGAGAAAGGCTAGAGAAAAATATCAGTTTAGTGAAAGGTCAAGAACAACCATAAGTATTAATGGATGATTTAGAGCAACACGTTTTTGCTTCGTAAGAATAAAAAGGGAGAGATCGTCTACTACACATCGCTACACTTCGGCTTGGTGTTTGGGGTTTTTTTAGCAGCAATATTGATGACTAATGACTGCGTAACGAGCCGGGCTCGAAAAAGCAGATGTTCCAACAATTGTTAGAGTAGAAATTCTACCTGCTTTTGAAAGAATAGACATTGTGACTTTATGTGTTGCTGCAGGGAAGGTGATGCAGCTGTCAAGAGTGAAATTTATGAAGAAATTGTTGCGAGTTATATATTCTATGCTGCTCATTTCCTGAACCTGATCGTTGCAACTTACCTTGTCCATATCAAAGCAGCAAAGTACATTATAAAGACAAATAAAGTCCTCCTACATGATATTTTTAACGTCGCATATTAGGAGGAAATCTTTGAGGACTGTAAAAAAAACTACCCAAAAGAACCGCTGATTGACAAAAGTTTGGTGGACCTACAAACTTGGGTGGGCTATCATGACAGACAATTTGAAGTTATTTTGACGGGTTTTCAAAAGATCATAACATCAAAGCAAAATTAATCAGATGCGGCTATTGCCTATGTATTTTTATCGGGTAGGTTTATCAACTTACTTTGCTACCTCCATCTTATCTTGACCAATATGAACGGATTAAGTAAGACAATATATGAAACCAATAACAAATGGATAGCAATTTTAAGTGAATTGCTTGCTATGCTGCAGCTTCTAACAGATGTTAATGTTCATGATATTCTTGAGGCTCCTAAATCACCCTGATCTTATATTGGGATGCCGAGCATTTTGAGGACCCCAAACATATTCAAGGAGAAAGACCAAAAAACCCTACAGGACATATCCACTTCTACAAAGGCCTTAAGAAATATATGGTTCCATTAACCATTGAAGTGCCTCGAAAATGAAAATGAAAACATCGTTTTGCTGTTTTGGCAATACTTAAAAAAAGTTTTGCTGTTTTGGCAATACTTAAAAAACTGTAGTTGTGTACTCAAATAACATGTTCTCTGGTTTCACGATATAAAGATTGGCTTACTGGGTCTTTCATTGATGGTAACCCTGGNTTATATTATATTATATTATATATTATATGATATATGATATGATATTATACTTTCAGTTTGTGGTCCATATCATTTAACCTTCCTTTATGAACTAATATAGTAAATTGAATTGAAGTAAAACTAAATTTCCTGTTTTCAGTTTTAATTTTGGCAAACAGTAAAACAACCGTCTTCGGTCACACTATAACACTTGGCCATAACGTTAGCAGCCTTTAAAGAATTTCACAAACGCAGCGAAAAATAACACTTACTTTTACAAAATATTCATTTAATACCCATTGGATATGGATTTACGAATTTACGGGATATTATTATAATATAAGGAATGAATGTTATTATAATATGGTTGTATTCACTTGACAGTAATAGCATACTGTAACAACTACATGACTAGATACACAAAAATAACAAAATGCCTAGGTATACTCGGTATTGCTTTTAAAGCTTGCTTTGTAATACTATCAATGAATGTTATGCTATGCTGTGGAGTAACTGTTTTGCAAAAAGTTAGTATGAGAACAGAGATCTACAGTGCTTTGTGATCCCTTCCAAAATAAGTGTTATATTCAATACTTCTTAGTCCATTCTCGAGAAAGGCTAGAGAAAAATATCAGTTTAGTGAAAGGTCAAGAACAACCATAAGTATTAATGGATGATTTAGAGCAACACGTTTTTGCTTCGTAAGAATAAAAAGGGAGAGATCGTCTACTACACATCGCTACACTTCGGCTTGGTGTTTGGGTATTTTTAGCAGCAATATTGATGACTAATGACTGCGTAACGAGCCGGGCTCGAAAAAGCAGATGTTCCAACAATTTTTAGAGTAGAAATTCTACCTGCTTTTGAAAGAATAGACATTGTGACTTTATGTGTTGCTGCAGGGAAGGTGATGCAGCTGTCAAGAGTGAAATTTATGAAGAAATTGTTGCGAGTTATATATTCTATGCTGCTCATTTCCTGAACCTGATCGTTGCAACTTACCTTGTCCATATCAAAGCAGCAAAGTACATTATAAAGACAAATAAAGTCCTCCTACATGATATTTTTAACGTCGCATATTAGGAGGAAATCTTTGAGGACTGTAAAAAAAACTACCCAAAAGAACCGCTGATTGACAAAAGTTTGGTGGACCTACAAACTTGGGTGAGCTATCATGACAGACAATTTGAAGTTATTTTGACGGGTTTTCAAAAGATCATAACATCAAAGCAAAATTAATCAGATGCGGCTATTGCCTATGTATTTTTATCGGGTAGGTTTATCAACTTACTTTGCTACCTCCATCTTATCTTGACCAATATGAACGGATTAAGTAAGACAATATATGAAACCAATAACAAATGGATAGCAATTTTAAGTGAATTGCTTGCTATGCTGCAGCTTCTAACAGATGTTAATGTTCATGATATTCTTGAGGCTCCTAAATCACCCTGATCTTATATTGGGATGCCGAGCATTTTGAGGACCCCAAACATATTCAAGGAGAAAGACCAAAAAACCCTACAGGACATATCCACTTCTACAAAGGCCTTAAGAAATATATGGTTCCATTGACCATTGAAGTGCCTCGAAACTGAAAATGAAAACATCGTTTTGCTGTTTTGGCAATACTTAAAAAACTGTAGTTGTGTACTGAAATGGAAAGGCCCTTGGTCTTGAGGTGGTCTTCAGCCAGTGCTCAAGCATGTCGAGACCACCTGTCCAGCATGGTTTGGCCTACAGCCGAAGCCCCAATCAAGGAGAAACCAGAGCTTCACACCTGATCTTGGCCAAAAGGCCGAGAAGCGAAGGGTTGTATTACTGTCACTACTGGGTTGCTGATACCGGAATGTAAAAAAAGCAGCGATTGTTATAAAAGCTGGAATGGAAGTGAAAATGACTTTGTATAACAATAACGAACATCAAAATGTCGAAGACTTTTCTGTTGTCATCAAGTTTGATAGAAAAAATAGCACCTTACCTTGCAAACAATCTTGTAGTGTTTCTGGCATTGGCATTCCCTTAGTTTCTGGTAGAAACATAGATAACATCCCTGAAAGAACTGAACAAGCACCCATCAAAATGAACGGAATTCCTGGATGAATTAATTTAAGTTGATTGGTGACAAACGGTGCAGAAGAAGCTCCAACGCGTGCCATAAAGAATACGAAACTTAAACCTTGTGTCCTAAAACATTGAAAAAATATGAAGACACTTAAGAAATAAGTACCTCAAGTCCACCATACCGAGACAATATTGAAACCAGGGTTCTTTAATATATTTGCCTGAATCAATACTCTTGCTTTTAAACGGCTAAAATTTACTAATACAAGACAGCGGTGAGTACAGTAGCCATTCCAGGGTAGACCATTAATATATAAGCCCTCATTTCGAATTTCAAAGAACTGCATGTTGTATGCAACATGAGTTAATTTTCAAAATCGATACAGGGTTCTTTGGACTAAAATTTGCTGGGGAAACTAAAATTTACTGATACACGACAGCGGTGAGTACAGTAGCTATTCCGCTCAAGGGTAGACAATTAATGTATAAGCCCTCATTTCGAATTTCAAAGAACTGCATGTTGTATGCAACATTAGTTAATTTTCACAATCGATACAGGGTTTTGTGGACTAAAATTTGCTGGGGCGACTAAAATGTATTAATACATGGAAGCGGTGACTGCAATAAATTTTCCGCTCAAGGGTAGATCATTAATTTATGAAGCCCTCACTTCTAATTTTAAAAAACTGTATGTTGTATGCAACATTAGTTTCTTTTCAAAAACGACTATCAATAACGGCACTCCAGTTACTTAGGATCTGTAAAATTGCTTAGCGTGTTACAAGAGGTACTTCGTAATCGCTTTGTAAAGGTATGATCCTGGGGTTTTAAGATTGGCCCTCTGTCACTAAAAAAAGTGGCCCTTCACCGAGAAGTGATGCTCTGCCTTATGTAAGTTAAAATAACAAAAAACTAAATAAGCCCACATAACCCTCTATCTAAATGTAATAGTTTTTACATCGAGCCATTAAAAAATAGAGAAATCTGCCTAGTATTCTTTGTAGATAAATTCTCTGACTTGTAATTATAACAATACGCATAACAGTAGTTGTCATATTAATACCAATACTCTCTGCTACCGAGACATAGAAAATGTACGGTAAGAGTATCACTGATAACAACAAGACGTTCAAATAAGTGGAATATTTTATCCTAAACAATACACTAGTAAACGCAAAATGCCTAATAATGTTACCTAATTACTGTGGGGTATAATTCTATTGACCAAACATAAAATCCATTAAAAGCAATTGAGTTGAAGAACTTCCCCAGCATCCCACAAGAAACGCGAAGGAGTGGAAACACTAAAAAGGAAGAAAGAATGAATTAATTCAAATAAAACGTGTTTGTACTGGCGCCTGATGACATCGGCCAAAGTCCAAGAAAACTCTTTAAATTGCACATATATATTGTTTTGAAAGTAGCATATTGACTTAACTTACCTTGGGTATAAAAAGCCTTAAACTATTTTCTTTATATTCCTTTAAGAATTGATCAATGGTATGAATATTTTTCTCAATAAATATTTTAGGAATAAAATGAATCTATAAACGTATATATAGAACTACGGTGCTCATGATGTTGGTTGCCATTCGATTTATGCCCATATATCAATTTTTATATTAAAAAATATATATAGTATATAATAATGACTTTTATCGACAGGTCAAGCTTTTTTGTGGGCCTCCGTATACCATTCGGGATTGTCAATGATCAACTACAAAGACAATTAGGAAACAACGACGTCTTACCTGGATTTATTGATTTCTGTGGGAGAAAAGCTATTGTTGTACACAAAACCCCTGCCAAACACAAACTGTAAGACACAACCTTTTTTCTTCCAAACCTGTAAAGAAAGATCACATGTCATTTTCTATGAAAGTGAAGAAAAACAAGCTTGACAGGGTTTTGTTTTCAAAATATTAACAAATTTTTGTTGCTTCAACTTTCTCCTGCTCTTAATTAGAGTTGATATAATTGACAATGGCATCCAAACTATACTTTTAACAGGAACGGGTTCATCTGAATTGTGATGTGAAACCTGAGAAGTAATTATTTACCTCTATTCATCCCGTGTGCATTCTATCTATCTCAATCTTATATTCTTATTACTATTCAGAGTTCTTTCTGGTCACTTATAATAATGAATAATTGATAATTTAACTTTCGTCGATGAAAATTGGGCATCCAGGCCATGACTTGTATAGATAGTAAGCTTTCCTTCGGTAACATAATGTATACAATAACGAACTTTGAACGTTAAAAAACTCGCAATGATTGGTTGCATTAAAATGAAAGTCCGTTTCAGTAAGGGCTTAATAACGGCATTTTGTTTGACCGAATGACATAAGTATTCTTTTCTCTAAAGCCTAAAGGAGCTAAATTCTAATAAAACGCTAAGGAATAACTCTAAAAGCAGGAGTTTTATGAGAAAACATCTATTATACTAAGACTCAAAAAAAGTTTAGTGACCACAAATCGACATTTCATAAAATGCTTCCAGCAATGAGCCATATTAAGAGTTGCTTATTGATGATTACGTATTGAAAAGGACCCTTTTATCATTTTTACTCGTTTATCTTTTTCTTGTTAGTTTCTTTAGGATGGCTTGCTTAAACAAAAATCCAAATAAATCATTTTGCAAATTACACAGGGCTAAGCTAAAAAGCCACAAAAACCACCTTCAAAAGCAAGCTTGTAGTAACAAGCATAAAGACATAGTGATAGTGACAGAAAATGAAAGTTTGTCCATAAACAAGCTAATCATCCAATTATTAGACCAGCAGTAACAATATCCTAAACAATAGCTGACGTTCGTGCGGCAGTATTTTTAGCGAAACATGCAGCATTGATTGACCACTTGATACATTTTTGGCATCCATATTGTATGAATCGATTATTGCTGCAAATCTGCGAATGCGTAGCATCCACTGTACTGGTCTTAGTGTAAAAGCTAATCATCCAATTATTAGACCAGCAGTAACAATATCCTAAACAATAGCTGACGTTCGTGCGGCAGTATTTTTAGCGAAACATGCAGCATTGATTGACCACTTGATACATTTTTGGCATCCATATTGTATGAATCGATTATTGCTGCAAATCTGCGAATGCGTAGCATCCACTGTACTGGTCTTAGTGTAAAAGCTAATCATCCAATTATTAGACCAGCAGTAACAATATCCTAAACAATAGCTGACGTTCGTGCGGCAGTATTTTTAGCGAAACATGCAGCATTGATTGACCACTTGATACATTTTTGGCATCCATATTGTATGAATCGATTATTGCTGCAAATCTGCGAATGCTGGAAGCATCCACTGTACTGGTCTTAGTGTAAATGTCCTTTCACAACGTCTTCTGAAATAGCTCTTTAAGAATATTAACAACAGATTTTTCAGTATAATTATTGATAACTCAACAGACGCTAGCCATAGGAAGATGCTGATCATTTGGATTCCATATTATAAAGTCCGTAGAACGTGCATTCGGGCGTATCTAAGGATATCAACCTGGGGGCTTCTGCAACGTTGGATGTCGTAGGGGGAAGGAGTTTGTTGATACTGATGTTTTTTGTCTTGGTGGAAATTTTTTTACTATTCATTGCTGCAAAAAATGCCTTAAACGAGTCACAGATCCGCTGTGCTGCACAGATCTATGGATGTCCTTTATGAATATGCCTTTATAGTAATGACTTGACATCCATAGAACAATTAAAGAGCTTCATCGTTTCACACTGGTGCCTGACCTTGTCTGTATAGTTAGCAAAAAGCTGTACATCATTTGAAAAATATTTACCAGCTTAATTTAATACATTATTCGCTTCTTAACATTATATAATATCAAGTCACATACTTATTGAACTTCTTTTTCTTACATTTTAACCTACTTTTCCAAGTTGTCCATACTATACAATACACTAAATATATCATTCATTTTGTTCTTTGAGTAAAATATTAAGTTTTCTTTGTTTCTGAGCACAATACTGGACGAAAGCAAAAGAGAAACCTTTTATGCTGATAACTTGGGGGGCACGTTGCAAAAATAGTGTAAAAGAGATATTCAGAGAAAACTGAAATTGTCATTTAATAGCCGAGTAAAACTATCAGTGATACCAAAATTACAAGACTTAAATAATAAAGCATTTGCTGGATAACATATACAAGCAGGATATTTAAAAAGCCCTTCTCACAAATTCCACATACCGTGTTTCCTTAATCAAGTGACCTGTGTATTTCATCTAAAATTTGTAGCTATTCCCTGTAACACTCTAAAACATTTAAAGACTATACGGTACATAGAACATTTAGTATGTAAGCCGTTTTGTAAAAAAATGCTTAAAAATAAGAAAGGGAGCTTAAATGACAGGAAAAGTACGAGAGCGATGCTTGTTTGAGAGATAATACTTGTCTGAAGGATGCGTGCTTAAGGAACCAAATCCAATCAATTTGAAAGAAGGTTTTATAGATTCTTACCTCTCAACTCCATATATTAATAAAAAAATAGAAGGCACCTCCACAATGCATGTCAACGCGAAGTCACGGTAGAAACTCCCCGTTAAGTCCACTGATGCCAAAGATATTCCATAATACGTCATGCCACAAACAAACCTTTAAAACAACAAAAATATTCCAATATTTTTAAGGATCACAACATTGAATTATAAGGAGACCGTGCTATTGAACGTAACCTGGACAACATTCAGTACAAGTCTTTTATAAATAACAATGCTGACACCAATGCTACCTCTCATTAAAAGCTAAATCCTAAAACTCAATGATGATATTATGCGCTCTCAGGTCTGCCTCTCTGAAATTTGCCAAGAAGCCACGATAAACCGCAAACAAAGTAGAGGTAGAAAGCGGAGATGGTGGCTTGATAATGAGTACGAATAGCTCAACCTTAATCCATATCCTTTAAATAGGACAACTAAAACGACGGGTTCTTTGGAGTCAACTCATGTCTCATGTCATGCCTACAATAAATCTTTTGGGTACAAAAACAGTGAATTCTAGAGAGAAAAGAGAAATTCTGGACGTTTATCGAAAAAGGCGGTCAGTGGGCGGAGAATTAAACAAATTTTTCATCACGAGAAGCTTTTTGTTTCTGAAGCAGAAAACTAGAAGTTACTGATATTCACTAAGGTAAAAATTTGCAGTTAAAGTAACCTGGAGGAGAAAATGAGCAAGCTTAGTTCAAACAGAAAAGAAATTGCCAAGTCGCGTGTGTTCTGTATCAGTGCTGATGATGAAGGTAAAACAACTTTAAAAGGGCGACACTAAAGAGCCAGTGTATCATAGATAAAGAAAAATTGCTTCAGAGAGCTGGCCGACCTCTGTGTACTCGACCTAGAAATACCTAAATATTAAAAACTGTGCGTGTCTATTTGTAATCACAATTAATATCTTTCAGCAATACCAAGTGCGAATGAGTTAAAGAGTAAGTGCTTATTTACGTACAAATTAATACACTTGAGAAAGGCCAATAAATCAAGGCTAATTATTCTGCTTGCCTCCCAACGTTTAACCCTACGTCCCCGTCGTGGCAGGTGGAAATAGGTAATGCTGGTTATCAGGGCTCTGGTGAAGCTGGTGGGCCAATTCTCCGTCAGTGGATAAAACGGATTACAGAAACGCAAGCAATCAACAACACTACCGGCAACCGTTGTCGGGGAGCTCCTCCAAGAGAAAATATGATATCAGCTAGTGAAAGCCTTAGGGAAGCTAGAAGACGGAATCTCCTTTCGACAAGGAAGCCAATCAGATTCGGAACACGGAATGTGCGAACTATGTACGAAGGAGGAAGGAGTGGGGCTGTAGCAAAGGAGATAAGGAGCTATAAATTGCAAGTGCTAGGCTACGTGAGACCAGAAGGACAAACTCTGGGGAAACCAGACTGAGCACAGGGGAGACCTTGCTCTATGCACGTCATGAAGACGAAAATGCAATACACACGGAGGGAGTCGGAATCCTGTTGTCAAGAGAAGCAGCACAAGCCCTTATAGGATGGCAGCCAATCAACTCAAGGATGCTAGTTACTAAATTCAGGACATCCAACAAGAGAATCACACTCAAAACCATAATGTGTTATGCCCAAACAAATGATGCAGGCGTAGAGGTCAAGGAGGAATTTTATGACAGGCGTTAGACAGTGGTAAATGGTGCGTATGAGAGAGAGAGATGGTTATACTTATGGGAGATTTCAATGCAAAGATTGGACAGGACAACCACGGCTACACAGCAGTCATGGGGAGACAAGGACTGGGTACCATGAATGAAAACGGCCAGATGTTAGCAGACTTCTACACTGAAAACAACTTAGTCATCGGTGGATCAGTTTTCCCTCATAGGGATGTCCACAACATAACATGGGTGTCACCGGACGGAAATACTGAAAAATAGATTGACCATCTGTGAAAGCAAAAAATTTAGGAGATCTCTCCTTAACGTTCGCAGTAAGGGAGGAGCTGATGCTGCTTCAGATCATCACCTGGTGGAAGGAAAGCTACAACTGAAGCTTAGAAGGTGCACTGACGCATTCACAAGGGTGAAATTCAACACAGAGAAATTAAAGGAGCAGGAGCATATGCAACAATACCGGGTAACTCTGAGAAACAGATTTGAGGTTCTGCAGGAAGTGGTGACAGAAGAGCAAACTATAGTGGGATACTGGAGCAGGGTTAAGGAGAACTGGAAGGCAATATGCGAAGAAGAACTGGGTAGAAGAAAGAAGCAATACAAACCGTGGATATCACAGGCAACTTTAGATAAGACGGATGAGCGGAAGAAGGTGAAGAATTCACTAAACAGTGCCCGGACAAGAGCAACAAAGGCGAGGCCTGAAGAAGAATATCGACAAAAGCACCAAGAAGTGAAACAGTTTTAGGCAAAACAAGAGGGCTTTTGTTGACGACTTGGCAACCAGAGCAGAGACTGCAGCAGGGCAGACAAATATGAAGGAGTTATATGACATCACTCGAATCTCAGCAGGAAATAGGAGGACCCCAGAGAAGCTAATATAGGACAAGAATGGTGTCACTATAACAACATTGGAAGGGCAGACGGACCGATGGAAAGAACACTTAAGTGAGCTGCTGAACAGACCAACAACCAAAGAGAGACCAAAAAAATGTTGCAGATACCACTACACATCCCCACCAGGAAGGAAATCTAGAAGACCATCATGTCACTGAAAAATGGCAAATCAGCAGGACCAGATGGGAGTCCAGCTGAAGCAATGAAGGCAGACGTGGACACTTCAGCAGACATGGTGCACCAGCTGTTTGTACACATGTGGGAAGAATTAGAACCTCAAAACTGGAAAGAGGGGTATATAGTGAAGTTACCACAGAAGGGAAACCTGCGTCAGCGTACGAATTACAGAGGAATAATGTTACTATGTCTTTTAAGGAAGTTCTTTAACAGAGTTCTACTAGACAGAATGAAAACGGCTGTTGACAATTGGCTCAGAGATGAGCAGGTAGGTTTCAGGAACGAAAGGTCTTGCACTGACCATATCGCCACTGTTAGGATCATCATGGAGCATTCTCTTCAGTGGAACAGCTCACTGTATGTGAACGTTGTAGACTTCGAAAAAGCTTTTGATAGTTTAGACAGACACTATGGGGGTTAATGGCGCATTATATGATTCCACAGAAATACATAGCTATCATAAGGAACACCTACGAGGGTATGGCACGTCAGGTCCTTCATAGAGGTACTGCAACAGAAAAATTCAGCATCAAGACTGGAGTTAGACAGGGATGTCTTCTCTCCCAATTCCTCTTCCTTTTGGTAGTTGACTGGATAATGAAGGAGTCAGCAAAGGACAACAGGAATGGAATTTAGTGGACCCTTTGATTTTGCAGATGCCATTGCTCTACTATCACACACACACACACACACACACACACACACACACACACATCAACAGATGCAAGACAAGACTTCAACCTTGGAAGCCAATGCATCAAATGTTGGATTGCGAATAAACAAGGGCAAGACAAATGTCATGAGAATAAATGCAAAGAAGGATGACAGCATTAGGTTAACAAGTGGGGATAAAGAAGAGGTTAGGTCATTTATTTATCTAGGAAGCACAGTAGATGAGACCAGCGGGGCCCAACAAGACATTAAGACAAGAATAGCCAAAGCAAGAACAGCGTTCAGCCTCCTCAACAAAGGGTGGCGGTTAAGAGAGATAGCTACTAAAACAAAGCTCAGGATCTTCAACTCATATGTGAAATCTGTACTGGTGTATGGAGCTGGAACTTGGCGCACTACAAAGGTGACAGACAGACAAATCCAGTCATTCATCAACAGATGTCTCCGTCGGATCGTAAAAATTTGGTGCCCAAACCGTATTAGCAATCAAGACCTATGGGAATGAACAAGTCAGCTTCCTCCACCACTACAGATAAGGAAAAGGAAATGGACATGGATCGTTGTTGCAATCGACACTGGGTCTATATTTTCAAACATGTAGATGATGAAATCTTTGGCCAAACATTGATCCACGTAAAAAAATGAAATAAAATGGATCGCTTCTCCTCTGCCACAATTGCAAAGAGTCAGCTACAGGGCGAATAATTATCATGGCTGTCTACTTAGGGTAGCGCTTTCACACCCTACAAGTCAATATTCCCAATGACCTTTTTTGCCAAATTACCAAGTAACTGATCTTACCATGAAAACCCTTGATTAAGTGACCTTGTCAGCAGTACTCTATGGCGTATTATATCTATGACTGAGCCTTTTGTGTTTCGCTTCTTGCTTGCCACGGATGGTAGCAATAACCCAAAGTTACAGTCTGGTTGCCTGTTTATTCGTGCAATCCTCTGCAAAACACTCCTTGTTTTATCAACATTCTTTTTTGCCAATAACCACCTCAAAGACTCTGGCACATAGCTACAGGAAAAATAGTAAATCAAAAACACATAATGGTTAATGAAACAGTATGGTGAAGTTCTGACATGCTGCAAATAACCTAAAACAACACACATTAATGATAACGAAAATGGTTTATACGAATATCGATGCTTAGCACTAAAGAATAGATCAAGAATATAACTAAGACTTAACTCTGTAAACTAAGATATAAAAATATTACAGACTTAGTGTTTTTTGTCTTCTGACGCTCAATAGATTAGCGTATATGTTCGCAGCTGCACACCGAACTTCTTATCTGTTAGTTTAGTTGAACTACGGGTGTGCTCTGTATACGTGTTTGGCATGGCAAGCCTTTTTTTTCTCTGACGTTATTTTCAGTAATATGTCGAGTCTTCTTAAAGAATAATTTACAAGCCGATTTAGGCCCAATCTTAAAATTTTAAGATAGCATGGAGTAACAAGGCCTAATGTATTATGAAAAAAAACCAAAAAACCCATGGTGTCTCAAGATAGCAAACTGATTTGAGAACATTACCCTACAGTTTTAGTTACTTACTCGGTGTTCTTCCGATTCTCCCTCAGACAAAAACAGAAACAAATCTCCCGCCTTAAAAACTTAAGTCAAACAAGAAGAAACACGTAAGAATTACTGAACGAAAAAGTGACCAATGAATTTCCTTCTAAGGTAAACCAAACACTATAACTGTCAGGGAGAAAATACATGTACTGCAATCAGGTTACCAAAGCATTAAATTCATCCGCTTTCTTCCACATCTTCCATACATGCATATATATACATAGTCAACAATTCATGATTAAACATTGGGATTTCAGTTAGTCTTCCATAATCGCATTATATTCCACAAGCACTCTTACTCATCTTAAATAACTTTGTTTTCACACTGGTTTTTCTCTCATTTTACTTTATCATATCCCTGGGAATTTTTTTTAAGCACCACAATGGGAGTAATCAGTAACTGGTGGCCACATGGCGACAGGGGTCGCTCACTCTAGGATCCGCACCAGGAATCAGTGCTGCTGGACAGTACTTGACTGATGAGATAAGGGGGAAAGGGGCCCATAGAATCCGACAGTTCTTTTCAAAACTGTTCTTTCTTCTTTGATATACACATTTTTCCTTTACATGATTGGAGCATTGTTAAAGTGGGGTCTGTTATTCTTTCTTCCACTGTCTGATCTCAGCAGACATTTTTCTATTGCTTGTCAGAGACCTGATGTAAGTGTTCAGTTGTTTGTCATAAATCAAGTAACAGTTGCCTTCATCATGAACGTAATCGCCTAGTAAGAACTTGGAACTTCCACCACCCTTCGTTACTGTTTGATGTTTGTTAGTGTTGCAAGTTGCTGTCTTATTTGTCATACGGACGTTTGGATTCAATAAAACCTATAAAATCAAATAAGAATACTTTTAATTGGAATAGTCGATCGATATACTTACCAACTATATATCGTCCTGTACAAAATTGTAAGCAAATGCTACTTATACTATATATATGATTATCGTTCGGTTGCTTGTTTCTTATTTTCGACGTATTTTTGTGATATGTTTGTTCAAAACTCTACGTTAGGGAAATTTTTGCAGAAGTACATATTGCGACCTAGAAAAACTCGGCAAAAAATGAATACCAACGAAAAATTTAATGGCTTAATTTACTACTGCCTGTTATTTCCGTATAAGAAAACTGCAAAAGGAAGAGTCCAACTGATACTTACCAATAAAAAAACACCAATCCCAAAAACGGAGCAGAAGAAAGCAAAACCAAAATTCTCCATTTTCTTACAAAATATGCCAAAAAATCTAAACTAACGAAACTTAATACCATAACAATAAAGAGAATGTTTCCAGTAGCGGCCCTGTATTTAGGAGCAACATTTTCTGACGCTAATACATAGCTTGTCAAGGAAAATCCACTTTGTCCAATTCCTGATATTATTCGTAGACTAAAAAATTGTGAAAAACTCGTCGAAAATGCGAGTCCAATACTTGATACCATAACTGTAAGGTAACTTGCAAAAAACACAGGTTTACGACCCAAGAAATCCGAAAGTATACCCATAGGTAAGGCACCAATTCCCCATCCAATATAAAAGCCACTATTTGCTAGTGTTCCATAGGCTGATGTGTTGCAAACCAGGTCCAACTAAAAAAATGGGAGAAAATATCAGACCGAATCAAGAAGCGGCAAAAAATACGAAAGAAAAATTGGTCAAAATTTCCAAAGTAATTCAGAGTAACAGTGATAGGGCAAAGTACCACACATGTTTATTTGAAATGGTTTATTCTGCATCTTTTTCTAACCTTTTTTTATAGCCATGACTTCGAAAGCTCCAACCTCTAGTAACATTCATGTCAAATTTGCAGTGTCCTTTGTAAATTTCAAAAACAATGTTTTCTTAGTTAGTCTAAGTGTGGCAGCTTCTATTTCCAAGAGTTTTGGTGTCCAAAGTGCTTGTATTAATATACTGATCCAGCAAATATCTATTATATACATATTATTGTATTATAATAGAAGAAGAGCCATTGCTTAACGGATAGTGCAACTGCACCATAACCAAGAGGCTCCGGTTTCGATTTCCCGAGAGTGTGACCTAGGAACTTCACCAAAGAAAAAGCAATTGGTTGGTGTCGTCAGGAAGGGCATCCGGCCAAGAAATTCCTCACTGCCGAATCCACGTCCCTAAGAAGGGCACCGTCAGAGCCCCAGTTACTGGGGAAAATGGCATTAAAACCAAAAAAAATTATATATGCTTTTAAACAATTAATAACAAGTTTTGCAAGACATCAGTGCTACAAAGAAATAAAAACTATCAAGGCATTTATATTTCTGGTCCAGGCTTAAGTATCATGGATAATCTCAATCCTCTTCTGTAGATTAAAGGTGTGGTGTCCTTTAAAAAAACGATTTAACAGTATTTCTCACTCCTGGTCACTCTCTTGCCTAAGGAACCCATTACTTTAACAGTGAAATTCTGTTTTACACATATATATTATTTGACATAGGTTTACTTTCTAATTTTGGTATAGTTAAATTTGGCATTGATTCGGTCTTAAAGGTATCGAAAAAAAGGTAATGCTAATCGTAAGTGCTCTGTTACCCTGTGTAAAACTTCAATGCTCTCATCTTTACCTCCAAACTTGGAAATAAAAGTTGCTACTCTTCTTCATTACTGAAATTTATAGGGTTTATAATACTCTTCAGGGGCAATTCTCCTCGTATTTAATCGAAAAGATGACGAATAGGTATTTTTTTAGTTTTTCGAAAACTTATTTCCACCAAGCAATTACAATTTCATTTCTCAATCAACACAGAACATTTTTCATCGTCATTTTCCCCAATTACTTGATTTAGGCCGACATAGGCTATTGATATTAAATATGAAACATAAATTATCATAACAACGACCAACAATTTAATTATGCATACACCTATGTTTTAAGCTACTTATATCTACACAGTAGTAACCTTAGTAACCAAATGGTATATATTGTAATAAGCAACTTTATCTTTATGTAAAGTATAAAAATTTCATTAGAATGCTGTTGTTGCTTATGCTATTCCCTACCTGATAGAACAGACCTGAAATCAAAATTAAACTGTAACATAGATTGGATACTTATGAACGATGGTTAAAGCTGATAACATGACATAAAAACCTACCTCGGTGATAAAGGAGTAATCTCTTTCAGTAACATACTCCCAAGAATGTCTATCCATTTGACACCTTAAATTATATTGCGTTGTGTTTGACGAGTGTACCGTTCCTGACAAAACAAAAAAAAATTGTTGAATTAATGCAATTACACAAACCTTTAACGTGGATCCAACACATACGTAATAAATGTTACTTTAAAGCAATGCGGTTATTAGTATAAGAAAATCATGAAATATATATATATATATATATATATATATATATATA
>RDPX01000005.1:1596852-1617347 GCA_003991215.1 Morbakka virulenta | reverse complement strand
TGTAGTTGTGAAAGAAAGAAGCTTCCAACTAGCTAACAGGTTTCGGCGCCATCGTAACTTCCAATAGTGACACAACGACCAAGTTCGGTTTCAAGACTCCAATTGAAACGTTACATTTTTATGTTATCATGGCTAATGATGTCCTAAGATCAAATTACTACAAAGATTCTGTATGATACATCTAATCGTACATCTTGGCAGATGTGTTCACTTTGGTTAATGCTTAAGTAACATTCCCCTTTGATGCCCGATTCCATTGAGGTTATGGCAGTTGAAACCGTTTTAGACGACGTTTTATTGGTATATTCACTTAAAAAGCTGTCAGAGCTACATTTATCAGTAAAGGCGATGAAGGCTTTACCATCAACCATAACAGGAAGTGATGCATGCTTGAAGTTCGTACTCCATTGGCACAAGCAGGGTCAGGTCAAAGAGTTGTAACCCCACAAAGACTGGGCCTGAAAACTGTATTACCTTGCTTTGCGGGAGATAACTTTTTTTTCTGAGTCTGTTGATAGATTTCTGGAAGAAATCTATCAAGAGATCTCGTGCAAAGGTTTTGTTCGGTGTTTCAACAAATAAATTTTTTAGTGTATCTACAAATTCTTCATAAGTTGTACATTTCTCAATAAACTCAAATACATTTGCTGGGTGGCAACTTACAGCAGATTTAAATTTATCAGGGGCATCAGCTCCACATTCTCCAATAAAACAGTTAAATTTTCGTTTCCAGTGTTTCCACTCTTGAGCAGGATCAGCAGAAGTAGGATCTACATCCAACTGAGATGGTTTCAGTGTCTTGCTTATGATTGAAAATTATGTTGAATAAATGGACATGAAATGAAAGAAAGCAATTGTTCGTTGTAAACCAAACTACAGCTTCATTCAACATAAAATCTTGCCTATTTTTTATAAATAAATAAATACATACATACATATATATATATATATATATATATATATATATATATATATATATATATGTACATGCAATATTCTATATTTCCATAAAAACAAGCAAGCTCAATGTAAAGTTGGGTCAGAGAACAATGACTATAAATTATAGATGGGAATAAAGATCTCAATGAGAGAAATTACAACAGACGGGATTTCAAATTCTCACACCTTGAGAAATGAATAGTGGTACATGGTCCCATTTTCCAGCACAAAGCTATGCACAAATTGAATATGTACCACCAGATGGAGTGACCAGCCATCAGATAGACTACTTTGCTGTTATCCCAAAAAGGACGATAGATGTCAAAGCAGTGGGGAGGAGAGCAGATGCAACCAATGACCACTATCCAATGACATGCTAGCTACAAAAGAAACTGCTGAATTCAAAGATGGCAAAAAGTGACTTTTTTTGCACAGTTTACAGCAGAATAGACAACGGGTTCCAAATATAGGAAGATAGCCAAGTGATGATATGAACAACCGTTCTGCCACAGAAAGCACTTATCAACATAAGCAACATATACTGAGCTGCAGGAGGAGGGAGAAGGAAGAGGTGGTTCTCAAAAACAACTGGCGCTTATCAGAGGGAGCAATTTAATATTACCATGAATGTAAAAGGGTGTAAAGAAGAATGCTGGGATGTACTGAAAAAAAGAATAAAGCTGTGGAAAAGAATGTTTGCAAGGTTAACTGAGAACACATCAGAAGGCCAGGCAGGAGCTGAATAAATGAACACCAGAATGATACACAAGAATACCAAAAACCTTAATAAGTGGAGTGCATTGGAACCAGCTGATTCACTATCAGTGACAAGGAGGTATAATGCTCCTATTAAAGGGGGTTGAAAAGGCCTGAGCAATTAATAACAAAACTAGTAATATTGTCAATAGTTTGAAACTAGTTTATGCTATACACAAATATTGGTCACTGTCAGATTATGTTGGAATGAGACTTGGTATTTCTTTCAGTGTTTACATAGTGGAGCAATGTGTCATTTCAAAATCTTTCTTTAATTCTGGTAAGTTTGATAAATTGTTGGCCAGGTGCTTTACTCAATAATTTGGATTTCCACAGCATAAAACTACTCAAATTGTCATGTTCACAAACTTCCTTCTACCACTTGCGTGTTTAAAGCCAACATTTCTTTTGGTTCAAAATGGTTTAAAGGAGTGAGCAACAAAATGTCATATATTGAGATACAAATTTCAAACAGCATAAACATTTCTCAGACTTTAGGCCTTGCAAGGTGATGATAAAATGGAATATTTTAGTGCCTAACTTTTAATTCAAGGTAATAATGCAGAACAATCAAGGTGACAGGAACCTCTGGCAGAGGAAGACTGAAGAAAACATGGGAGGAAGTGATAAGGATGGATCTCAAGCAAAAAAGTGTCACCAATGACCTGGTGAGGGATAGGATAGCATAACTTGGAAGTCAATTTCAAGAAAGCGTCCAACACATGCTAGCATGTAAAATGGACATTAAACCGAATATGATGATTATGATGAATAATGATGACTCTAGGGTTATTTCCTTTTATAAGACCAAGATGTTAAGGGGTCTCTAGAAGAAAGTAGTCCCAAAATTGGATGATCATGTAAACAATATTGCTACTCACAATGGAATTCTAAATAACAAGGGAAATTTAAAAAACACAAATAACATAAGAAATCAACAAATTTTTCACTTCTTGCAAGTTAAAATATTGCATCCCTGCAGGTAGATATTTAAAAGGAAAGCTGAAAGAACTGCAACCAGTAGTATTAATAATGGAGACCAGAACCAGGCCCAGAGTTTTGAAAATGGGTTAAAGATAAGAAAGACACTGGGAAGGGATATGCAATAAAAATGTGTGGGGAAAAGTACTTCCATTCAAATATCTTGATGATGAATAAAAAATTACAATGACATTCTATATCATGATGGCAACAAAAAGGCAATAATTATTTTATTATTTGGATGGGTGGATGGGAATTGAAAAAAGATGCATTCTTACTTTTTGCAACAGCAAAGCTGTGTACTTTAGCATTTTTAGAGTATCATCAGAAAATATTATTTACAGAAAGTTAGTCTCCATAAATTTATCAATTGTTGAGAAGAAGGTGAACCCTTAATTTAGTATGCACCACCTCCTCTACTTGATCAAGTACTAAGAATAACTAGTTTCCTCAACATTTATTCTCTGACTTGAGAATCATATTAAAGGTGAGTTATTTCATGCCAGGGGTTTTCATATGCTATTTTTTAGTACCCTTCTACCCAAATTCTTGAAAGGTCATCTCCAGCAATTCACAATCATGCCTTAAGAGTACAAGGCATAGGATGCAGTGTAATTCATAACAGGTTGTTTACTCTGGCATTTTTTGACTTTGTTTTGTCACATTTAAATGAAATCAACTGATTCCCATTGTTCTAATGAAACTAAAAAAAGCACCCCTAAATTTGTAATATCAACAAAAGGATCAGTGTTTTTTTTGTTCTGCCACAATATATTGCTTTTTTTGTTGCCAAAGGAACAAGAGTTCTGAAAACTTGGTCTTAGCATCATAAAATTATGGTCCAGTATTTCATGCCAGGCCTTCTTATTGCATATTATAAGACAAAAACATGAGCAGTCTTAACAACTAACATAATAACTTGTCATTTTCTCCAGCCTTGTAGTTATAACTTTGTTTTTGTGATTTACTAAAGATCTTCATGTGCTAACTTCATTATTCTTATGCAGCAATTTAGGCAAATTTGCAGTTTCCTCAACAGTAACAAAGTGATCAGAGCAAAATACTTTGCTTCTCTATGTAAAATAAGAAGCAGTTTAAAACTCATCTCACTTTCAACTCACTATGAACTGCCTCATACTCAAAAAATTTTATCATCTGCTGATTCTCTTCTGATCTCATTTCCTTTCATTGCAACTGATATATTGTGGGTTAGTGTACCTGATAAACCACATTAGCACTTTTACCACTTTCATTATTGGTTCACTTATTTGACCCTGACAGACAAAGAATATGTAATGTTTATTTTACCAGGAAAACACAGCACTTTGTAGCGGTAGCTCTTCAGTCTCAATACCCAACATTTAATTCTTGCAAATGGTTTTGAAGAGTGACTGAAAATGACTTTGCAAGTTTTGTGATGTTTCCAATTCAAACTCAACCTTATACATAATGGGTAAACCTTTTACAAGATAATATCAGTGCCAGGGGTTCCTTTTTTTGCAATCATAATGATAATGCAATCTAAAGTCTATCTTAACAAATTGATGCCATTGACATTACTTGAATCTTTGATCTCCCATAATCACATCCAGGAGTTTGTACCCAATGTGGAAGTGGTATAAAATCTCTTTGTTTTATGTGGATATTAACTAATCATAAAATTCTATATATACTGTAATCATCTTGTTAACATCAGAAGTTGCAGAAGGTAATACATAAGAACTCTATATAAGAACCCAAGAAATGATCAGGAATTTATTTAATGGTGTCATCTATTTGTGGACTTTCTGGTGTTAAGCCTTTCCAACAGATTATGAGGACACAGAATTCTACATCAGTCAGACTTAATGATGTGTGACAAGGTCACCAGACCTACATTTTTAGTTTAATTCAATAGTTTTTAACTTTTTTTTAGGTTTGGCGTGTTTTAGAATGTTGTCCATGGTTTTATAATTCATCTGGAACAGATGTTTGCAGTTGTATAAGGTTAAGAGTAGGGTATTTGGTTTTGATGTTAACTTATATTTAGCTACATGCAATATTTAGCTGCATGCAATATCTAGCTGCACTCAAAATATTCTACCATAAATAGGAGGCCTGTTTAGCTGAGTGTCAGTGTGCTGAAGTCAGTAAAGCACTGTGTTAGCTTGGTTAGAGGAGACATCAGACCTGTTTTGCAGGCAAAGGTATGTTAGAACTTTATTAATTTACTAGTAGTCCTGTCTTGCGGACCTTAGTTATTTTCTATGTCACGGAACTAGAATAATATTTTAGATTTACAACTTAAATCTCGTAACTATTTTAGCTGATCTTGCTTTGGTCAATTTTGTATATAGTTGCTAAGGTTTGTTGTTTAACTCTAGGCAATTTCCATTCAGTGTTTCGTATCATTTGGTTTAGTTTCAATTTATTTCAAGTACAGTAACCTGCATATCTGGTTTAGCTCACTTGGATCTTGCTACGAAACCATCGGTATTAGTTTAGTAGCCTGGATTAGTAGACATTTCTTTAGTTTACATCAGTCATTTATTTAGCAATATTGCTTATTAGTGTCGGAGTACTTGGCCATAATAATTGTCGCTGTCATAAACTGTTCAATCATTTATAATACAAGTCAACCTCGTATGTTGAATTATCTCGGTTTCCTTTTGTGCCGTAAATGCAGTTGTTGTGCTTGAATAATATTTCCATTGTAATTTTCCACAAGTTTTTAGACGTTTTGAGCATATAAGCATGGATATTGTAGAAGAATGTGACTTCGCTTTCATCACATGATTTCATTCCTGTTCTTAATTAGTTAGAATATTCAGCAAGTTATGTCACTTTGTCCTATTTTTAATTGTAACCAGTTATCCCACAACTTGTTGTGTTAGTATTGTTTTCTAAAATCTCATGGTTCTGTCAGTTCTTTGTAGTCATATTGGGATAAGTATTTTCCAAATTATTTTACTATTACACGTTTTATATATACTGTTCAGTTTTCAATATTTTCTATGGTTTATCATTATTGTATTAGTGCATAAATTGCTAGGTTAATTAATCCTGCTGTATTAGTGTAGTCAACATATGCTGTATTTTTATCCTGTATTATTTACAGATAAGGCATTAGTGCTCCTGTTTATTTTCACTTTCAAGTGTGTGAAATTAATAAATTTGCCAAAAGAGAATCCCTGAATCCTTACTTGTTCTCACATGCCACTGCCCTGCATATCCTGTTACAGATGCATTTCGAAGAATTGTCCATACATCACCTTGTAGCTATAACAGTAATATTCCCAAGCCAATTGGTCCTACATGTGTAACAATTTACATTTTACACCCATTTTCAAATTATGCTTTCTTTTAGTTGTCACATCTCTTAAATTTCACACCTATTCATGACAAAGGTTATAATGGTTCTGCTACTTGTGCATATTCTGGAAGAAATTTAGCTCTGTACTGCACTAAACTATGGATGGTTAGGTTTTTTTCCAAGGAATTTTTTTTGCTCTCTTGCATTGCTGATAGCTTCAAGTACCTGGGATCCACCATGCAGTATGATGGGGGATGCGACAGGGAAGTGAAAAAGCGAATACAGGCAGGATGGAATGGGTGGAGGAAGGTAATGGGAGTACTGTGTGACAGAAGGCTATCACCAAAAGTGAAAGGAAGAGTATACAGGACAGTAGTGAGACCAGCTTTGTTGTATGAGCTTGAGATGGTAGCAACAACAAACAGACAGGAAGGTGAGTTGGAAGTGGCTGGGTTGAGAATGCTGAGGTGGTTGCTTGGGGTCACACACCTGGACAAAATCCAAATGAGTACATCAGGGGAACAGCACATGCTAGAAGATTAGGAATGAAGCAAAGAGAGGCAAGACTTGGATGGTTTGGACATGTGATGAGAAGGGAAGAGAATTTTATGCTGCTAATGTGATCTCCACGATAAATCAGTAGGAGTAATGAGATGTATTGGAGGCGTGATTGACTGGAACAGAGGAGATTTGACAAGCATTGATGTGAAAACGAGAGAGATTTTGACTTGTGATGCCTTGTTCCACCCCAGAGCTAATGTAGCTCTATTTGAAAAGGAAGTATGGTGGTAGAGGTCTCGTTTCGGTAGACCACTGAGAGCAGTGTGTAAAGTAAGGAGAATAGCNGCCACTGCCCTGCATATCCTGTTACAGATGCATTTCGAAGAATTGTCCATACATCACCTTGTAGCTATAACAGTAATATTCCCAAGCCAATTGGTCCTACATGTGTAACAATTTACATTTTACACCCATTTTCAAATTATGCTTTCTTTTAGTTGTCACATCTCTTAAATTTCACACCTATTCATGACAAAGGTTATAATGGTTCTGCTACTTGTGCATATTCTGGAAGAAATTTAGCTCTGTACTGCACTAAACTATGGATGGTTAGGTTTTTTTCCAAGGAATTTTTTTTGCTCTCTTGCATTGCTGATAGCTTCAAGTACCTGGGATCCACCATGCAGTATGATGGGGGATGCGACAGGGAAGTGAAAAAGCGAATACAGGCAGGATGGAATGGGTGGAGGAAGGTAATGGGAGTACTGTGTGACAGAAGGCTATCACCAAAAGTGAAAGGAAGAGTATACAGGACAGTAGTGAGACCAGCTTTGTTGTATGAGCTTGAGATGGTAGCAACAACAAACAGACAGGAAGGTGAGTTGGAAGTGGCTGGGTTGAGAATGCTGAGGTGGTTGCTTGGGGTCACACACCTGGACAAAATCCAAATGAGTACATCAGGGGAACAGCACATGCTAGAAGATTAGGAATGAAGCAAAGAGAGGCAAGACTTGGATGGTTTGGACATGTGATGAGAAGGGAAGAGAATTTTATGCTGCTAATGTGATCTCCACGATAAATCAGTAGGAGTAATGAGATGTATTGGAGGCGTGATTGACTGGAACAGAGGAGATTTGACAAGCATTGATGTGAAAACGAGAGAGATTTTGACTTGTGATGCCTTGTTCCACCCCAGAGCTAATGTAGCTCTATTTGAAAAGGAAGTATGGTGGTAGAGGTCTCGTTTCGGTAGACCACTGAGAGCAGTGTGTAAAGTAAGGAGAATAGCCTTAAAAACCAAAAAAACAAAAACAATTAAAAAATTAATAAAAAAAACAATAATAATAATGATGATAATAATAAACAATGAATTGCATCATGATCAGCTTTTTCAGCCCCATATTAATAGCATCACCTGCCATGTTGGCAAAACCACTAAATAATCAGATCACTTTCTGAATCACAGACTGGTACTTCTCAGGTTTCCACAAGAAAAAAAAACCCAAGTCCTTGAATCTGAACATCTCACTGTAAGTACAAAACAATGAAATATTTTGCAACTTTTTATCCAGTTAAAAAAATAGATTGAAAGTGCATCATTTCATTTACTTGTTTATTATAAAGACCCCAAACATGGCACAAAAAATTCTGGTTCACTAAAGTTCTTTACCGCATATCGAAGGTACACTTGAACCTAACCCTAAGCTTGGCAATTTAATCTCCAGTTATTTGCTGATATTTTAACCCAAATGTCACCAATAATCTTATCTGTTACGCTTCAAGTCATGATGAGATGTCCTGTTGTTACTGGTGCTGTGCTTTGAAAAATTTAGAGCCAAAAGGCAACCTTCCATCTGCAATCCAGCTAGTAAAAGTAACATACCATACTAAAAAAGACAGCCCTTGTACACAGTATGACATAATGAAAGGGGTCATAATGAAAATAAGGTCTCCACGATCTGTATTATGCTACCCTTGCCACCGTTTCTCCAGAATACCATCCCGCCTGTATGTTTTGTTCTCTTTTCTTTCTGTTTACTCTTATTTTTTTAACTATTTCTAATGACATCATGTACAAGGTTTTAGCTTTTACCTTTGTACATTGTTTGTGTATTATTTTTAGTGGCGAATAAATACTTACTTACTTTCTTACATAGCAAATAAACAATTCTATCAAATTTATTTAAGTGACAGACTGCAGTGTTTGGCAATAATGACAAAATATTTACCTTAAAATTGGTGATTCCAACAAGAAACGGAAAACTTGCTTTTCTGTTTACAACACGTCTCGAGGTAATTTCAAAATAGCAAACGTGGAAAATGGTCAACTCACAACTCTGGCATCCCACCGACGAAAAGTGCCAGCCTTTACCGCTGTCGTTGATGCCAATACTATAATCCGATCAGAATTTTGTTTCACATTCAATGGTTAATGTTACCAATAAAACAAACAGTCGGAGCTCATGCAAGCTCCAGTTCAGCATTACAGTCGACGCTTTCTCCACATTTGCCTAATTTCACAAACCGTTAAATCAGCATAAGCCTACGTCTTTTTGAATTTGAAATATTTTAAACTTGAAAGTGAACTTTCTGTCTCTTTTTAAACCCTAAAAATAACAGTTGTATTTGACGTATGAATGCGGTGCTGTCTAGTTGTTCACACTCACCAGCAAAATGGTCCAATAATTACCCAATGTTGACAGGTTTCCATAAAAAAAGCTCCCGGTGATAACCTGCTTAATTCTTCTTCATTAATTACGATTTAAGACTGCTTAACATTTTAACAGGTGCTGTAAATTGATATGACATTCATAATGAAAAAGTACAACTTATTTGTTCCTCAAAAGTGCCACCTGTTAATAGAATTCATTCCTATTTTGTCCATTGTCAATACTGATGATCTCAAAACAGTCAAAATTCAAGCCGATGGAGAAAACCACTTGATGATGTGGAAAGATGAGTTTTTTGTTTCCGGGGATCCCACAACGGAAGTCGGGGTAAACGTGGGGGTATTGACAAACATCACACAATTATATTAAATCAATAACTAATCCATTGTAATTTATCCCTACCAAATAAATCCAAAAGCAATGTTAATTTCTCTAATATAAAAAATCCGTTTATGAATAGTTTACCAAAAAATAGACGTCCACATTAAAAACGTGGAACGTGGTAGAGGACCGAGCTTGTAAATGAAATGATGAAATATACTTTGAAACAACATTACATTAAATCAATAACTAATCCATTGTAATTTATCCCTACCACATAAATCCAAAAGCACTGTTAACTTCTCTAATATAAAAAATACGTTTATGATCAGTTTACCAGAAAAAAGACGTCCACATTAAAAATGTGGTACGTGGTCGAGGACCGAGCTTGCAAATGAAATGCTGAAATATACTTTGAAACAAAAAAAATTGTACCATCCCTCTTTCCCTAATGTTAATGTACATTGTATCTAAAATGAAAATGTGGATTAATATTAGGCGGGGATTTGGACCCTCATGCTGGAATACTGAATATGAAAGAACAACAATGCATACTGCAAATCACAAGAGCATGAAGGGTTATACCTTTTTTTTGTTTTATTTTCCCACTGCATTCTGCAAATCCCAACAGCATACATTTTTTGTTTTATTTTCCCACTGCATTCTGCAAATCCCAACAGCATACATTTTTTGTTTTATTTTCCTGTCAACATTGTTTGTATTTTTTTTCATTTCATGTTATTATTTTCTCAGTTAACCATTTACTTTTTCACAGTACCTTTAAGTTATTTAATGTTTCTCCGTATCTGATCCCGATTTCAAATGGAGACAGATTGATGGATAACTGAGTGTTCGGATAACTGCTTATTCGTAAACAACCGACACCTCATTCGATATACATGTACATGTATTTAAATAAGAACACACGGTTGCATAAATTTTTACCAGGACCGGAAGATCTTGTTCGGATAATCGGTGTTCGGAAAATCGAGGTTCAACTGAAGCACGTTCCCAGCCTTCGTGTACAGTCCTCGTGCAAACCCAGAGNTTTTTTGTTTTATTTTCCCACTGCATTCTGCAAATCCCAACAGCATACATTTTTTGTTTTATTTTCCTGTCAACATTGTTTGTATTTTTTTTCATTTCATGTTATTATTTTCTCAGTTAACCATTTACTTTTTCACAGTACCTTTAAGTTATTTAATGTTTCTCCGTATCTGATCCCGATTTCAAATGGAGACAGATTGATGGATAACTGAGTGTTCGGATAACTGCTTATTCGTAAACAAACGACACCTCATTCGATATACATGTACATGTATTTAAATAAGAACACACGGTTGCATAAATTTTTACCAGGACCGGAAGATCTTGTTCGGATAATCGGTGTTCGGAAAATCGAGGTTCAACTGAAGCACGTTCCCAGCCTTCGTGTACAGTCCTCGTGCAAAAACAGAGCTGAGGATAAATCAGGAGGAAGGGAGGTGGAAATACGAGCAAGGCAAGTCTACTTTTCAGCTACCTTGCAGTTAAAACTTACCAAAGGCAATGCCAATCATTCAGACTCTTCCTGGATGAACTCCGGATACTCTGTTTTTCAAATAGCAATGGTAGCACAGTTAACTTAAATATAGACACACAGAACGAAATGCAGAAAACTGGTCTGTGGCAAGCATCATCCCTTGTTGCCTGCATAACTAAATCTTGTACGGACGGTAATTAAAAAACTGAAATCACCGAATTTCAAGCCAATGGATCTGGTTAACAGAAAAACTGCCGAAGAAAGGAAATACAAAACGAACCATGAAATAAAAAGTATTTGAGAGGATAGGCAAGAGGTGTGCGTGTGTGTGTGTGTGTGTGTGTGTGTGTGTGTGTGTGATGGGGGTGGGGGTGGGGAAGAAAATCGAAAAGACACCACCTAGTTCGCTTGCTCACGCACAACTCAGACTGCAGACTAACTGCAAAAATAAACGATTTATTCAATTCAGGTCATGATCGGCGTGTAATGGATTTGCGACAAAGACCTAAAAATGGTTATTTTTCAAAAGGCGCCCAGCAGAATTGCCTTTTGGCTCATATATGAGGGACTAGCCTAGAAACAATAGACCCCCTCGTAAAACAAGCCCCATTACTGGAACAAAGTTAAAATATTGCCTGTAGGACCATCTTTGTAGGTCTTTTTAAAATTGCTTAAATTTCTGATGGAACCAAATTTAAACAAGCGACACAACAGCCGGTGAAAGACTCTTCAGTCACTAGAAGCGAAACGAGCTGGCTTTGGTGCAGCCGGGAAAGAAAATAGATTTCAATATGCAATTCGATCAGTTCACTTTTAAAACATATAGCAAGTTAGCAAAGAAAACAGAATCTGTTGTTCAAACTGTAACTGTGGTTGAAAATAAAACAAATAGTTGTATTTTAGATTGTTCTATAATCTTCTGAAGTTATGTCATTCAACAAGGCATCGCTTTTAAAAGTTTACATTTTCCTTTGGGTTCTTCTCGATTTTCTTTGAGGAAAATCTATTCTTGTCAAAAACGAAGAAAAACGAATTTACTCTTGTTGAAGTGAACCCTGCAGTAATGACAAGCTTGTACCACGTTGGTAGTTTCCGGTAACAATTTGCGCAACTTCAAATCAACTCTGCCGTTTTCTTCCTTGCGGCACTGTTTTTCACAAAAAACTGGACCCAAAATTCTACATTTAGCCTCCAGGTCTTTTGCTGACAAATTTTCTTTCAAAAACAAATCTCGCATCACTGGAATGGTTTGAGACTATCAAAAATCGAGATAATGATTGGAAGCAACAATAGCTTCCTATGATTAAATATGTTCTGCGGGAAAAAAATTGGTTGAATTCAGTATCCAACAAACCCAAGCATTCATTTAATATGCTTGTGTTTGAATGTCGATTGTTCATACTTGGTACAGTTTTAGTGACCACAAAATAGTCAAGACCAGGTGTAAGCATGGTGGTCCTCCTCGGTCTACATTGTCATTGTCTGACGACTTGATTTTGTAAAAAAAAATATCACGTTAAGCTTCTGTGCATTCTTATGTGTCATGTTATCAAATCTCGAGTCGATATCATGTCAGGGACACTTAACCCAACTCTAACACAGAAATTAGATTTTCATCGGGAGATTTCAATTGTCTTACAACAATGACAATGCGCTTGAGCACAACGGATTGTGACACAAGACCACCGGGAAATATGTTAAATTCCTGCAGAGGCTCTTTGGCGAACCCAAAAATACCATTAGCTGGCGGATCACGGGTCCCCTTGATGTTGAGACAATGCTTCTCCATTGCTTTATCAACACTTAAACAACGGGAAGCTAATCTTTGAATGACACGTTACGACACTATCCTTGATGACAGGGAGTAAAGGGACAGTAAGTGGCCCCCTCCTTCCGAAGACTTTGGTGGCATCTTAGGATAGTGATAGAAATCCCTTGGCCTGCCACCCCAGGGTTACAGTGAAAATGTCGGCTTCAGGGCATTGAATAATCTCTGAGGTGGAAGAGTCTACATGACTTGGTGTTTATTGCGTTCAAGCAGAAGATTCTTTAATAGAAAAACGATTGGGCTTCAAGGTGTTGCACACTTCAGAAAGAAATGTCCATCAACTCATAATGAACAGCTGCAAAAATACGGACGTTAAAATGAAATTCAAAAAGGAAAGTTCTGAGGATCAAGAAAAAACAACTTAATGGAACACAATAAAAGCTACTACTGAAAAAGACAGCACAATATATACCAAAAGAACGACCAAAATTTCGTAATACAAGAAATTCAAGACCTTATGACAGAAAGGTGTCCCCTGAATGACCCAGAGAATTATGTGGGGTAGAATCGCCAAATGAGAATTCATTGCATTCAGACAAAATCAGCATGGTTAAATCAAAATTTGCAAAAATTGAAAATTAAAAATCTCAAACCCAACATAAATGTTTAAAGAAGTACAACATATGCAAAGAAAGAAACAGTCTCTTCCAAATGTATTTAATCTACGGATGGAAAGTTACAAACAAAGCTAGATGACATTGAAAAACGTTGAATCAAGTATGAGGAGAACTTGCTTGAAACTAAAACACGTAATGAAACTCCACGTTTTGCCTTAACACATCTTAGAACCTTCAATCATCGAAGAAAAAGTAGTTAAAGCAATGAAAAAGATAAAACCCAACAATGCAATGGAACCAGGTGAAATATCCTTTGAGATGTTCAAATCACTAGAAAAAGGTGTAAATATAATTTGTAAGCTTATTAGTGATGTATGTGAGTGAACGTTGTTAAGATGAAGCCACGAACTTGTTAGTACTGGGAAAAAGAAACAATTCATGTGAAATAATTTTATTCCCGACGTTCCAGTAGAATATAAGTAAACGTCAAATGCAATGTTTCTTTTTCCAGTACTAAGGATATCTATCAGAGCGGAAACGTACCCTCAAGATATGTATAAGTCAACTCCTATTACTGTGCCGAATAAACTTGACCCAGTTGCCTGAGATGTATAGAACGATAAGCTTAATCAGTTAATCTGAAAATAATTTCTTGAATTTTCCAAGACCGCGTTAAATAAAACAAAGTCATGAAATCTCAGATGTGCAATTTGGCTTTATAGAAGGCAGAGGTACCACAAGCACCATTTTTGTTATGTGCATGCTTTCAAAATGCGTCATTGAAAAACAGATATATGGGCAGGATATTGGCAACCTCCTCGTGGTCCAGCCTGCAAGTACCAATCTAACTTTGGGAANCAGAAGACCTACAAGTGTGGCTTAAAGTAAAAGTAACCATCGAGCAAGAGCCGATGATCCTGATGTGGAAATACATTTCACAAAAACGTATGTAAAAGTTTAATTGTCCTATTTTTAAGGCTCCTACAAGAAATATTGTCCGATTGGTCCACTAAATAATTGCGAGAATCTTATTATGTATCAACCTAAGATCTTATATTGGTTTACAAGTTCCAAAGAAAATCCATGAGTAGGCGACTTGTACAAGCTTTACCGGGGTGCAAAATCTAGCCACCGGACTTATTGACTGGACTTCATATACGTAATTTCTTCAAAGACATGGCTCGGTCCAGTCCTCAAATTTGGCCTGAAAATTTATGTCGTAGAATGATATTCACAATGCGTCCATAATATTCACGCAGACGTAACACTTAAATCCTTCCGCAATAACTGAACAAGTTGCGAAGATAACTAAAAGTCATTACCGAACTACTAATTGAGGGAGGAATATGATATTCTTGACAATAACAAAACCGGCTGAAATTCAAGGTTTAAAAGTAGAAATTAACACTTAACATCTTCAAAAAATTTTCCCTGACAACAAATCGAGCTCCATCTCCATCGTGGCACGGTTGGACATCCAGTATTTCACCAAGAGTTAATTAAAAGGCTTTCTCTCTTTATATCAATGCCACAGCATTAAGTAACAAACATGCTCTACAAAATCAATATTAGTCAATGATCAATATTTACAATCAAAAACAATATTATAAAAGTATTGTAAACCTTCTCAACAGTAAACATTCAGTTCTTAAAGCAACATAAGGATATGGCGAGAGAGAGGTCTAACTCCGTCCTATCGGTAAAGAAAAGGGAGATTTTCCAATAGTTTTAAGTAAATATTGGCATCCACTACTGTTTCCATAACGTTTTCGTATGTCATGACCCAGTCCCTAGCAAAAATTTGGTATTGCAGCTCTACGTGTTTCTTGGATAAGAACCTTAAACACCAATGTTGAAAAAATAAATCAAGGTACACATTTCAAAGAAAATTTACTTATTTTACAAAATCCAAGAGCTCGAAAGTCTAATCATAGTAAAATGTTTCAAGGTTCATTTGTATTGGGGCACCAAATGTTTCTTTGGTGGGTTTGTGGTGTTTAGTTCTTTTGAAGTAAACTTGTCTAAATGAAGAAGCAATTTCGAATCTTTCTAATTTCTTACAGTATACCTGGTTTGATAAGGAGTGCAGTACATGAGAAAGTTACAAAGACCGTTAAAATTGAGGATAAAACCCTGTTACTAGAGGAAATCTCAGCTAAAATTTTCCTTGTTCGCCGTACATCGTCTGTTATTAAGCGCTCGATCCTTTGTGCAACGAGACTTTTTACCACTGTATCGGTCTTATCAAGCTTTTCTTTGGTATGCTTCATGCTGTATAGAGTCCAGCCACCGGCGCTTATGTCAGCATTATAATTACTACGTAAAGTAAGGAACGTATTGTTGCTGTATCTGGGGTTATCATAAATATCAAAATCCATGTCTATAAAGGATGCATTTATTGCTTTGAACACACTGCCACTGCTAAACAAGAATTTTGTTAATTCGACACTTGAAGATAATTGCTGGAGGCAATCTAGCCCCGGTAGTTGTTTAATATACTGTTGTTTTAATTTTGCATAATCAGCATCTGTTTTCATCCAATCATCTTTTTCAAAAAAAGTGCCTACAACTAACTCGGGATTTTCCTTCTTTGCTGCCCAAGGCTTTACGGGGTCAAAGGACACTAGAAATGCTTTTGATTGCAGTGTATGCTTCGTTACCAATTTGGCCACGGCTTTGCCTGTATTGATACTTCTCTGGGTGTCTTGGTCGTTCCATCGTGGGTTGTGACTTGGTTTCATCTACAAGCAAACAACGGAGGTAAATGTACGAAATGCTACAACAAATATCTTCCCTTAAATTATAAAAAGAAATTTCTCGTGACATTCAAGCCTAACAAGCCCAGAACCCACTTTTATACAAATGGCTACCTTTGTAGCTTTTCTCCCCTAATTTTTTCACCACTTTTCAGTTACTGGTTTTAACTTTCTCCCAATTCTATATCCAAAAATAAGTACACACTATATAATGTTCTACTTAGAACGGAAAAGCAAGTAGGGTGCAGTACGTTCACGAAAGTAAGGCTGGAACCCCGAAGCAGACGATCAACCACTGGTCTACAAACAAACTGAATTGTGAAATGTGATGGCTTATGGTCTTCGAAGAAGCTCAGTTATAGTCATATGGGAGAAAAAGGGTTCCACATTTTGAGAACTGCAGAGAACCCAAGCTGCCCAAAACCTAGTGAAAGAATTGTGAGAGAAACCAGTTCCAATGTAATGTATAAGTTCACGTGGTAACGTCGGGAAAACTAATGATCCTTAGCTAACAAAAAAAAGGATGTGGTAAGTGTTTCCCCAAACAATGTGTAGAGGATAAGTAAAAGATGCCAAAGAATAGAGTCTTACTGGTTAAGGTTACATATGATGGGATAATACGAAGATTCTCAGCCTCCGTGAGGATATGTAGAAGAATTTTGGAGGATAACATCAGTACAGCAAGAATATGAAAACAAGCAATATTTTTATTGGACTTAAAGTGTTGATATTGGATGAATAGTAAATGATATTTTGGTCTGCTGGTGATAACTCCTGACAATATCGCCAAACAGGAACTAAACGTACACGAAATGGAAAAAAGATTGTGTTCAAATCTAAAAGAAAATGGTCATGTGGAAGTGATAAAGTACGCTATTTAATAGGCCACAATTGACATTAGATCAATCGCTTAATCCACCGACTTCGACCTGATATTAAGATGGCTAGCAAGGCAAAAAATGGGTGAAAATCATACCTGAATAAACAAAGTAGTCTGAGAACCCAAGACTGGCACCTCCACACTCTACCCCAACCTCTGCTAAAAAAGCAAAACATAATGACTACGAGCCAAGCTCTTTAGAGCCAAGGAGAATATTAGTGCTGCTTTAAGGAAATCTGGAACTCATCAGATATTATTAAAATTCTAAAGGATGACTTTAAGGGGTAAAGCTTAAGGCTTGGAAATAAAAATATTGGCAGGAAAAAGAAAAAAAAAGGTAAATTCTTATCAACTAAGTCGAGACCAAAAAGTTCAATCCAAAACCTGGAAGTAATAAGTAACACATTAAATTGCTTCATTTTTCTTCCTTCTTCCGCTTCTACCTTTTTCCTTTGATTGAAAATAGATAAATAAGGAGATCAACAAATATTTAGCTATTTTGTTTTCATACTGTACATTATCGCATTAAATGTGTTCCGATTTACGCTTTGAATGTAAGCTACAACAAGGGACTAAAAGTTCCAAAGTAATGTCCATTTTCTTCAGGTCTGTAGCACTTGCCTGGATATTCTTGCTGTTCCTAATAATACTGTTTTTTGCACATATCTTGTTACCACATTAACCCAATGTTTTTCCAAACATCTATCTAATCGCTTTGATATTTCCTTCAGTATCCCCAGAACAACAGGTACAACAAGCACTTTCTTCATGCTCAATAGAGCTGTTACCTCTTTTTTAACGTCTCAGTACTTTTCAGTTTTTACTCGCTCTTTTGATCTTACTTGCGAATCGCATGGCACAACTGGGTGAATGGTTTTGTGCTCTTTTCTATCTTCATTTACCACCACAATTTCCTGCCGTCGTGCTCCACTCTCATTATCGCACTGGATGTTAAAATCTTACACCTTGATATTTTTCTTTTACTTAAGTACCTCTGGCTTATATTTAAATCACATGTTTGCCCTTTTTAGGTCAAGCTCTTCACACAGCTCCCAGTATACATTCTCTGCAATGTTATCATATCTTATCTTGTATTCTCTTTGGGTAAGCATGTCACATTTGCTTATGATATGGTTGGCCATCCCTCCTTTTTCTCAATATAACCCAGGCGGAGATGCATCCAAGCTTTTATTAATGTGTTTCACATAGTCTGTTCTCATCTTCATCAACAATTTCAAATATCTCTCTGGTGCATTGCCTTTGAATTCCTTTCTTCCTTCAGCCTTGATTTCTTGCATTGATCTCCATTCTTTTAAATTCTTCCGCTTCTTCTGTCTCCTCTACTTTCAGGTTCGCTTTATTGGTTGTTGTTTTGAGTATTAGTTTATTGCTTTGGTTAACATACCAACCCATGTTGTATTTTTTAACCGCAACTAATTAGCCCCCTCACTCCTTTATCCCTTGGTACATACGATTGTACATCACTCTTTCATCAATTTTCTAGTTCCTCTGCCCATCCATTCGAATATTTCCCTTGTCCGTCTCAGCAAACCAGCTCCATATCTAAGTTGAAAAATCGCCCACGTATTTATTTTCTTTATCACACTACGTCGATTCGGTTTTAACAATCATCAATCTAATCCTTCTCAGGTATTCATGTTTAAATATGCCTTTTATTTTACTTTCCTTGATTTTGTCACGTTACACGTTACAATACCCCAAGGTACCTAAAGTTATCCTTCGCTTTCAACTTCTTCCTGTTTCAGTTCCTCTACAACCAATTTGTCCATATCATCAAAATTTCTCCAATCAATCAATTAAAACTCTTGTTCTACCTTTTCTTGCACTCCTCTTTTAACCTTCTCAAGCTCTACAAACGTCAGCCATTACTTTCTTCTTATTGATCTTGTTTGATCACACAAATGTTTTTCACTAAATTTAAACATCTCCCTTTGATTCCATCTCTATATTGTCTCTGTAGATAAATAGGTCTTCTTGATATTTAGTCTCTTATGTCCAGTACTTTTTTAACAATCCTAGCCGTACCTATGAGGCATGCCCTCTGCAATGCCTGTATTCCCATTTAAAAATCAAGTGCTGCAATGTAATTTTTGAAATCTTTCGAGACTACTTCAAACCCCCTGATAACCACTGATATTATTGCAACTTTCTTTATATCATCCTTTCACATTTTCAAAATTTGGTATTTGAGATGGTTATAATGTTCTAGCTTCTCCTCTTTCTGCTTCACTCAGGTATCAAATAGGCATGTTATGTCGATTATTTGGAAAATCGTTTCTTTCTTACTCTTCAATATGACAACTGGCTTGTTATAATCCATGTGGGTTTCAGTTAGAATTGAAAAGGTCAACAGTAATAGTGCTGGACCATTTTCAAGTACCTTATTGCCTTTTGTCACCATACGGTTGTAGTATTTATCGTCGCACTTGAATCTGAGCTCCGTACATAGATAACAATGCAGGGCAGGTGCCACTTTGTCATGCGTCCAGTTTTTATATTCTCTGTGTGCTAATTTTTGGTATTCAGATACCACGTGACCACTGGTCTCATCCTTTTCCTCGCACATTCTGTATTTTAACGATACGTCTTTATCAGTATTGCTTTTTGCCCAGTTTGTTCTCAAAGCTTAGTCTTGTGCCGCCAAAACCATCCACTTCGTTTCTTTCTTTAAATATCTACTCCTAAGCCAACCCTATGAATTCTCTTCATCTCTTATGTCCATTCTCTCCTTGTGGAAAACTGAATGAAGTTTCTTGCCGAAGTTTCGGCGTGGGCGAATGAGCTATGTATCTCTCGAAACGTAGCTCAGAAAAAGCTTACGACTCACGACATAATAATATCCTACACCAATGGCTTCCACTGGGCCCATAAAGTCAAGAATTTTAAAGATTTACCTTTCCCTTCTGAGGATTTAAGGAGTTACAAATTAAATCAGTTTCTCTCTCTTTTAACGTTGCTAATCTGCTAATAAGATTTGGCAGATGAGATTTATGGGGCATCTGATGTTGACCTGGGCTTTGCAAAACATGGTACTTGGTGTGAAGTGAAAGAAGGGAAAAGAAAATGACATGGAAACAGGTTCTTTGAATGAACTGCTTGGTGAAATGGCTTAAAAAAAGAAATATTATAATTAAGTCATGGCAGAGCAATAATTATCAAATTGTAACAGAGTATAGTCAAAGACCCACGAATCAGGTACTTCAGAAAGAGAGAGAGACATAGAGAGAGAGAGAGAGAGAGAGAGAGAGAGAGAGAGAGAGAGAGAGAGAGAGAGAGAGAGAGAGAGAGAGAGGGAGAGAGAGATATATATATATATATATATATATATATATAAAAGAGAGAGAGAGATGTTTCACAGAGTCAGTGTGTCGAGAGGAAGAGCAAAACAAACAAAAAACAAAACACTAAGCACAAGATAAAGATATAGAGAGAGAGAGCGCGAGAGAACGAGAGAGAGAGAGAGCAAGAGAGA
>RDPX01000005.1:1536797-1596833 GCA_003991215.1 Morbakka virulenta | reverse complement strand
AGAGAGAGAGAGAGAGAGAGAGAGAGAGAGAGAGGGAGAGAGAGATATATATATATATATATATATATATACATAACATGGCCAGAGAGTTATGTCACAGAGGATCTGTGCTGCACTGATGAGCCCACAAAGGGCAAAACAGTACTGTCTGCAGATTGAGTATATATACTGAGAGTCCGAGAGAGACAGAAACGGACAGAGAGCCAGAAAGAGAAAGAGAAAATCCGCGTAAGCCGGAAAATTCTGTTTTCCTCTTGCAGTTTGTATTGTAGACAAGATATCTCTCGCGTTCATGGAATGGGAAATAATCTAACTCCGTCCAAGCAATCATCTAATCTAACATTGACAAAATAACAAAGAAAGTTATCAGATAATAATGCTGTCTTCAGGAGTCTCGCCTTTCCGTATTAAAGCGAGAGTTCAGACCATGGCAGTTCATTAACCTGCAGCAAGATCTGTGGTTCAGTTGAATTTGTTAGAATTTGTTAGGGGCATGTCTTTCAAAGCTGGGAATGTCTAAAACACTCAAGCATTTAAATAATCGTATGTCTTACCTCAAGATACATAAACAGGCTCGAATCCTTAACAGCAAGGAAAATTTCTTCAAGAGTTGGTATTTTCAGTGGGTCAGGGAAGGTGTAAGTATTATTTCCTAATAAAGGAAAAGAACGGAACACAAAAAGATAAAGACCCTATATATTTCTAAAAAGCAAAAAACTTCAAATATTTTTTGCACGGATAAGCAGTTGATGTCAAACATACGTGTGCAAAACATTTTTGAAGTATGCAGGTAAAGTTATATGTCTAATTCAGCAAGGCGTTTTTAGGGGTGCAAAAAATTTTAGAAACTGGCACGACTTACTACCAAAGTACTGTGACAAGAAATATCTGGGATTAAAAACCATGTCATCAAATTAATATGATTTTTTCAATTTCAGATATAGGTAAAACAGCTTTACTGCATTCAAACGATTACGTTTTATAGCTACAAAATAAAGTAATAATACAGAAATATGCATTGGCATTAGCTATATTTATGTTTTTTCTAGTTTCCGGTGCACCTTTTGCTGGTCACTCTTGCACTATTTCATTTGTACACAGTCAACAGGCTTACACCCTTGCTTTATCCCCTCGTTCGTAAAATTTCTTCTTCGTCTTTAAACGGATAGTTTATTGAGCTGAACAGCCGTGCCTCTCCATGCATTTCTGTCCTGTGCCAAGCGGTGTAGATGAATAAAACTCCGTCCACCACCATGTTCGCATACATTGTCACTAAACCTTGTCTTAGGTCTTCCTCGACCCCTACTACCATAAACGGACCCAATAAGCAAATCTTTACAGATGTCATCTTTCCTAAGTACGTCCGACGAAGGCCATTTTTCTTTTAGCAATGGTTACCAAAAGGCTCTCAACGTTTCCGATTTTACTCAGGCCATATTCGTTGGTCTTTTTGTCGGTCCAGCTAATTCTCAGTAAGTGCCGAAAGTACCACAATTCGAACGAAGTGATTTTCTTTTTGTCGATTTTTTTGGTCACCCAACATTCCGACCCATATGTAGCAATACTGAAGACCAGGTATTGCAGAAGTTTTCTTTTTGTCGTTAAGTTTATTACCCTGTCTTTACAAATTTTAGTAAGCGAAACCATAGCATTTCTTGCGATACAAAGACGCCTGTTAATTTCTGCAGAATCGTCGTAGTTATCAGTGACCACTGCTCCAAGATAGACGAATTTTTTAACATCTTCAACAGGTTCGCCATTAACTGTTATATGCTCTTTCTCATCTACCACTCGATTTCTAAAAGTTTTCATTACTTTTGTTTTACTAGGATTGAGTTGCAGTCATGCTTGTTTACTTGCTACGTTGACTCTGTCGACTGAAGTTTGTAATTCACTTATACTAGCACCAATTAACACGACGTCATCAGCATATCTTGGATTTTTTATGGGTTTGCCACCAGTCTTTACTTCCCCACTAAAACCATCAAGAGCAATTCTCATAATTCTTTCAGCGTATAGATTAAAGACGTGAGGAAACAGAGTACATCCTTGTTCGATTTTAAAGGAATCAGTCAACCCATGTGTAGTTTTTACAGTAGCTTTTTAGTAGATATACAGGTTCTTGATTAGCTCAACCAAATGAGTGAAGAAGCCCATTTCAATCATTCCCTCCCAGCGTAGCTCACGAGAGACCATATCGAAGGCCTTTTTATAATCAATAAAGCACAAATAAATATTTTTACCAAATTATCTGTTCTTTTCGATTACCATCTTAAGGTTTAAGATCTGCTTCCTTGTTTCTACTTGTTTACTTGCTACATGGACTCGCTACATGCCCGGTCTGAAACCAGCCTGTTCATCACTAATTTCTTCGTTACGCTTGTTGTGTATTCTAGCCGCAAAAATTTTCAGAAGGATTTTACTACAATGAATAATGAGTGTAATTGTTCTGTTGTTGTGGCATTGCAGGGTATCACCTTTTTTCGAAATTGGCACAAAAATCGATTACCCCCAATCCTCAGGCTATTGTCTCTTTATCCAAACCAACGTACACAGTTTGAGGAAGTAATTTACGTTGTTTTCATTTCCACCCTTAATTAACTCTACTGGTATTCCATTAAAACCTGGACTTTTGGTAGTTTTAAGCTCTTTAATTGCCTTACCAACCTCTGAATACATTGGCGGTGGTTCTTCTGTATCATTTACGATTATAGTGTAATGAGGTATGATAATATTGATGTTCTTCCTGTAGATGTTAGTACCATACTGCATCCATTTTCTTTCCACGTCTTTGCTTTCACAAAGTATTACGCCATTTTCATCTTTTATTGAGTCGATTGAAGGTTAGAACTTTTTTGTTAGACTTTTAACACCTTGATAGAGACCTTTGTTCGAATTCGTAAGGGAACTGTCTTCGACACATTTCGTTTATTGCTTTATTTTTGTCCTTTCTCATCATACGCTTAACTAACGACTTTTGCATTTTGTATTTCAGTAGATCGACGTCATCTTTGAAAACCCTTGGCTTTAAGTTGCCTTCGTTTATTCACTTCATAAAGGGTTTCATTTGAAATCCACGGGTTGTTCATTTTTCTTACGACAGGGATTTTTTCTTTTGCAACGTTTAGCAAAATCTCTTTACCTTGTTCCCACAGTTTATTAGGGGGCTCGTTAAATTACTGGTACTAAATTTCTTCCCACTTGCTTACTTACCATTACTTTCAAAATATATAGTTCTGTTGGAGCTCTAATTTTACTGCTGTAATATTATGGGCCTATAATAAGTTTAGTAAGGGTATGTCTCCTACAATATAAAGAAACAAGGCTCTGCTATCTTCGTGACCTTCTTTACTCCTTGTCGAGCAGAAAATAACACTGTATGTAATCAATGTTTACTAGTTTGACAAAGCGTTTGTCCAGGATATTCACTAATGCACTTATGAGAACCTCGTGAAACTAAAAGCTTAAATTTACATTTTGTGCTACCAGAAAGCTGATATTATTTTATGAATCCACTGTAATTTGAATACAATACCCAACTAAAAAATTAATTCAAAGCATTTCATTACATCATTTCATATACCTGTTTATTTGAAAATTCCCCCCAAAATCAAACAACATGGCACAACAATTTTGTGGGCATTAAAATTAGGGGAAAATTACCAAGGAATACCTTCACCTCTTCTCCAATCTCTAACACTTAAAGTCAAGTAGAGCTAATCTGTCATTACTTAAGTTGTCAAAATTTCTTTTCAAAAAAGTATGGAGGCAATGTCCAAACTCTTCCGTCGGGTATCCAGGAATTGCGCTTGTACATAAAATACTAAAGAAGGGAATCTGGGACGCAGGAGGGCAATTGATTAGAAAAGCAAATTATCAACGCAATAACCTAACCGGCTACTCTGTTTTGCAATTAAGACACATAACAAATAAGAGGGAAAAAACGGGGATACCAGCAAGAAAATTAAAACTGTTTTTCTGTTTATAACACCCCACAGAGATTTTGAGAAAAGAGATTATGTCCAACAGCAAAAGGTCCAGATCCAAAGACAAATTCTCGTGGAGCAATTTTAGAGTTTCGTTGTTTGCTGATATATATTGCTTGCCTTATTTAAAAACGCCCACCAGGTACGGTTCTGAGTGAATTATTTCCAACCATCTAGTAATCTCCAGCTACATGGCTGCATTTACCTTATATCGAGCACTTATTGATTTGAAGTTTTCTTAGTCTTCGATATCTTTAGCATTTTACAGATGCCCAAAGTTCGTGTTCTGGTGTGTATTTTCAAATTTGCATTGGGACGCTTCAGGTATCAAACCAGTACATCAGCGTTGACCATACATAACACTGCAGAATACGTTTCCTTGCTTCTAATTAAATTCTTGTCGAAGTGATTGTTTCCTCCATTTTGTAGAATGGGGCTGTGACTATTGTTATCCTTCGTTTATTCCCACCCGATATTAAATCAATAGAAGTACATGAATTGGATTTCTGTTCCATTAACTATAATCTCTTGCTAATAACCATTGTCTTCATCCCGTTTGCATTAGTTTTCATATTATATAAATTTAAGGTTTTCGTTAACTTTGTTGACAATAACTTGCAGTTGTTCCTAGTCCTCTGCTGGCAGTACTGTGTCATCTGAATGTATGAGATTATTTACATTTATTCTACCACTTGTAGTCTTCGATATGTCGATTTCTGGGTATCGGTTGAAAAAACAGAGCGATAGCAAGCAATCCTATCATAGTTGTCATTTAATAACAATTTCATCAGATATGCAATGACATTTGAATTTTTTATATATATTAGCGTGCGGATGATACATGGATTTCCACGCTTTCCGCTAGTCGCCGGCATTTTGGAGTGATTGTGGGCAAGTTTACTTCTCTTTGTTTTATTTTCTCAATTACTATTGCCTTGGAATCTCAATCGTGCTTTCAAATTAAATATTTTGTTTCCATTACGAGGTTTTGAGCAAATGGGTGAAACAAAACGACTTCTTACGAGGCCAATTTTACTATCAAAAACATATTTCATTAGCCTTGAAAATCCCGAAAAAATAAAATTGTCAAGAACTTTGGGAAAAAGGCGTGATAGTGGTTATAAACTCGCATGACATTTTGCGTACACTGAAAGTATTGGGTCATGAGAACATGGGATTATTTCAATCTTTCTAACTTTCTTTATGTAGCGCTTGAGGTAATAGATCCAGTAACGAAAAACTCCTGGTTGCATTATTGTTAATGTTGTGTGGACGTCAGCCGACGGGGTATGGGGCAATATTGTGCCAGCCAAGTATTGTAAAAGAGCCAAAATGTTTTACTTTAATATATAGTATCAAATATTCAAGAAGTGGTTCAGTTTACGGAAGCTCGTGAGTTCTATATTTCTCGGCGAATCAGCGTATCATCGTATCGGCATATCGGCGTATTGTCTGCTACAAAACATTTATGAATCTTTTAATACATTCTGCAGAATGTTTTCCGTTTTAGCCACGCATGTGAATGGGAAGTTATATTGCTTTGCAACATTAAGTTAGCTTAGTATATTACAGAAAGTCAGGATTTTGTCGGCTTTTTCGTGGCCTTAACGTATGACCGGAAATTATGTCATCTGACGAGCAGCTACCATCTAGAAGCTCTTTTAAAAAGCACTGGAGAGAAAAACCACATAGCCTTTAGTGCGACTTTGACACGGCAGGAAAATCCCACAAGTGATTTTAAAATAAAAAAATTAAATTTCTCAACTATAATCAACCACTAGTGTTGTAGATGCATAGGTTTATTCTCCTCCTCCTCTCCTTCTTCTTCTTCTTTTTCTACTGGCTTTTTCCCTGTCAGGGGTCGACGTAGCAAATATCGCTTCTCCACCGTGTGCAGTCCTGTGCATCCTCCCTCGTGAGCTCTTTTACTGCCATGTCTTCTGTAATGTTGTGCCTCCTTCTGTGCTTAGGTCACCCTCGCCTTCTTCGTCCTGGTAGCTCTATCTCCATACATTTCCTTCTCACATACAGCTCACCTTTTCTATCTATATACCCAAACCATCGGAACCGATACTCATGCAGCTTCTCGGAGGTTTCTGCAACGTCTAGGTTTCTTATGTTCTCTCCATTTCTAATCTTGTCTTTTCTGGTTACGCTCTTCCTCCGGCGCAGCAGTCGCATCTTCGCCACATCAAAATGGTTTACTTGTCGTTTAGTGTAAGGCACAGTTCTTGTACACCTTGGCCTTCAGCTTGACTGGCACGTGTTTGTTACATAGAACACCAGTCATTTTTTTCAAGTTGTACCAGTCAGCTTGGATATGCACTTGCCCCTCGCTCCCTCCATCACTCTGGATTGTCGAACTAATGAATATAAATTCCCCAACCGTCGTGGACATCTCCACCAGCAATCTTTATTGGTGATAGATTTAATTTTTTGTTGATGCAAATATACTCAGTTTTTGTTCCGCTGATCGTCAGCCCTCTCCTTTCTAATCTACCCCTCCCGTTTTCCAGCTCCCTTTCTGCCTGGTCCTTTACCTAATTTGCCAATACCATAGTCTTGTCTGAACGGAAAATTTTACTGACTACTTCAAATGAGCTCTACAAAATAGTTAGTAGTAAACAAGGAAACACGTTCTTCATTGATAGTAGTATTACTATTTCAGGAATGTTTCTGGAGGATGGGGTGGAGAATTGAAGCAGTATTTTCCACCCCCGTTACCTAGGAAACTAACATTGCCAATACGTGTATTCAGTTAAAATGTAACTTGCTTTGATTAGCATACCATACTGAATAGATGTCTTTAAAGTCAGATTTCTGACTTGTTCCAGAGTTAGATCCCATATGATATGATCCTCGCCTGTCATACGCTGTAAGAAAAGAAAACCTATCCAGATTAAAGAGTAAGTAAAATATATTAAAAGCCGAAAAAATTAATATTCTAGGTGACGGGCTTAACAATGAAAATAATAAACATTTTAACTTCATTTCCATTGGTGTACTCTCAATGTGTAACCATACAACAAAAAATAGAGGCTTATAAAATGTATCATTTATTTACTCCCAAATGATTGGCGTGCGTACTACAGAATCGTGGAGCCTTTTCGTGAAATGAAATACTGTTTTAATTCATTGTAATAAATAAAAACAATAACTCCTTATTTCAAACCAGACTCAAATTAACTGTCGTGTCAATATTTTTGATCAATCGATATGTACTCGTTGGTAAAACGAGCACATATTATAAGGTAAAACACGAAAAATATTAACTATGATTCCAACTAATAGTTTAACGATATTTCGATCATCAGGCAATAATGCTACTAATACTGTACATGCTTTTTATAAACAAAAAAAGTAGGCGGCTCATCAAGAATAATAAAAAAATTACAGGTGGTAACGTATAACAATGCGTTAATATTCTGAGAAAGGAAGAACGAAAGAAAGCCCCATGTGGATACGGTTTAAAATTACTAAAGAATTATTTATTTTCAACTTGGGTAAATAAGTGTTCTGCTGTTTAATCAAGAAAGGAGGTCCCATGCGGTCAGTAATTAGGTATGAAGTTGCGGAGGAGGAATTTGTTTTCGTGTCGGCATTGAGCATTGTGCATTGCACACTTATTGATACGAATACACAAAATTACACAAATATATATATATAGTATTAGAGAGAAACACTCAGAAAACTTTAGCCAACGATGGAACTGGCTGATAAAATGACAATAATGGGACAATCCATACATGAACAATCCACACCACAACACAAAGGACAACACAACGAAAAAACATAAGAATGAACTATCTGCAGAGAGAAAGAAAAATAATGATGTATGAAGGATAGAACTATGGTGAAACGTGATGAAAAATGTAAAATGATAGATGACTAAGAGTGATGATTAAGATGATGATAATGACTAAGAATAAAGTAGATACCGATTACCATGTCAACCATTTCGGGTGAGCTGGTGAGCTGGCCCATCGTTTTGTTGACAACGCTTGTCGTTTCGAAAGAGATCTAAATTTTTCTTTTCGAAGACAATTTTTCACGTGAAGATACTAAATGCCTTTATAACGAGAACAAGAAGACTGGTCGTGGCAAGTAAATACCCAAATGGTATGAACACAAGAATAGATGCCTCAGGCTCCCTGTGTTACCNTTTCGTGAAATGAAATACTGTTTTAATTCATTGTAATAAATAAAAACAATAACTCCTTATTTCAAACCAGACTCAAATTAACTGTCGTGTCAATATTTTTGATCAATCGATATGTACTCGTTGGTAAAACGAGCACATATTATAAGGTAAAACACGAAAAATATTAACTATGATTCCAACTAATAGTTTCACGACATTTCGATCATCAGGCAATAATGCTACTAATACTGTACATGCTTTTTATAAACAAAAAAAGTAGGCGGCTCATCAAGAATAATAAAAAAATTACAGGTGGTAACGTATAACAATGCGTTAATATTCTGAGAAAGGAAGAACGAAAGAAAGCCCCATGTGGATACGGTTTAAAATTACTAAAGAATTATTTATTTTCAACTTGGGTAAATAAGTGTTCTGCTGTTTAATCAAGAAAGGAGGTCCCATGCGGTCAGTAATTAGGTATGAAGTTGCGGAGGAGGAATTTGTTTTCGTGTCGGCATTGAGCATTGTGCATTGCACACTTATTGATACGAATACACAAAATTACACAAATATATATATATAGTATTAGAGAGAAACACTCAGAAAACTTTAGCCAACGATGGAACTGGCTGATAAAATGACAATAATGGGACAATCCATACATGAACAATCCACACCACAACACAAAGGACAACACAACGAAAAAACATAAGAATGAACTATCTGCAGAGAGAAAGAAAAATAATGATGTATGAAGGATAGAACTATGGTGAAACGTGATGAAAAATGTAAAATGATAGATGACTAAGAGTGATGATTAAGATGATGATAATGACTAAGAATAAAGTAGATACCGATTACCATGTCAACCATTTCGGGTGAGCTGGTGAGCTGGCCCATCGTTTTGTTGACAACGCTTGTCGTTTCGAAAGAGATCTAAATTTTTCTTTTCGAAGACAATTTTTCACGTGAAGATACTAAATGCCTTTATAACGAGAACAAGAAGACTGGTCGTGGCAAGTAAATACCCAAATGGTATGAACACAAGAATAGATGCCTCAGGCTCCCTGTGTTACCATATTTTTTCGTGAATAAGCTGGTTATATGTGTAACTACTTATCCTATTATCTATCAATATGTCAGGCATTATTTATCAATATCCATATATTAAGTTAAGCTTTACCTGTTTTACACTTATACTTAGATAAGATTAAATCATTTATTTATATGTAAAAGTTTGTTACGAGGAAGGCTTTGAAATAAGCCAAAACATTTTCAAGAAAGGACTTGTTTTTCCTCGAGTGTAAGTCCACAAAAAGCAAGTTATAGTAAGGTCCATGAAGCAATGCTATATGTACATTATTCCTAAGAATTTGATTATATGTATTATATTATATTATATTATTTCATACTATATTAAATATTGCACTATATTATATTATATTATATTATATTACACTATATTATATATTATATTTTATTATATATGTAAATATATACATATGTGTGTGCGCGCGTGTGTGTGTGCAGATACTAGCCAGCAAGATATGTTCGGCTACTTCCACACATGCCAAAGAAAAGAAAAATTTTTGGGAAAAATACACATAAAAGTCTGGCACAGGTGTTAATTAGGAAACAAAAAACGCTACTGTGAATTTCAAATTTACCGCTGTCGAGCAAAACTGTTTACACTGGATACCAGAAATGTACTTAATAGTCAATAATGTGTCGAAATTGTTACTTACTTTCGTATTATCATCATGAAACACGACAAGTTCATTATCTTTTGTTAAATAAATATCAATTTCAAAGCCGTCAGCTCCGAGGTTTACCAAACTTTTTATTCCTTCAAGCGTATTTTCTTGAAATACTCTTGGTTGCCCTCTGTGCCCTATGACAAGCGGTTTACTTTTTGTCCAGAAAAGATGGTCTTTTGGTATTGGCGCAGTTGTCTTGTTGAAGCAAAAATTGGCTGGCAATAATCCTAAAACCAAAATAGAAATATATTAACCATTATGATAAAATAAAATTTTGGAACAGGTTTACAAGATACAGCTCATGTGAATTGCGCCAAGGGGGATGTGTATATCAAAGTTACACAATACCTCCTTTCATTATTAGATTTACACTCTACGTAGTTTGAATTGTATTACGTGTACTAAGTGGACTACTTTTCTGTTTTCAAACGTTATGACATTTTCAGCTTTTCTTCAACGATCTATTTGCGATAATGTGTCTTTTTTCATTCACCAGAAAAGCTGCCATTTCCTTGAAGTTGTAAGATAAAAACTTTGTTTGATAGGAAGGCCGCAGTTTGGAGCAAATGGCGTGAGACTGCTGGTCTGCTCTGTAATAAACGAATCCCGCTGAGCAGCCGTGACAGGGTGTATGAGGCTTGCATCAAATCAGTGATGCAGTACGTATCAGAAACCTGGGCACTCACCCATCGCTTAGAGATTGGTCTAGTTGTCTGTGACTGACGCATGCTCCGGTATATGTCAGGTGTCAGACTGCAAGGCTAAGACACCAGTACCGAAGTGGCCGAGAGGTGTGGACTCCAGCAGATCTGTGATCTGATGAGGACTGGTAGATTGAGATAGTTTTTTTCAAAGAATTCTTCACGAATGTAGTCAAAAAAGGTAATATTAAATCAAGGTCACGAGATTACTTGGCGTTATGGGAATAACTTTTAAAATATGCTATCATCTATCAAGATAGGAGGTCAAAAAATTCTTAAAATATTTCTTTTATTACTTAAATAAATTACAACAGGCAAGTTAATGCTCTGTTAGTGATTCACCTTATGCTACAAATTTGGCACACAGGAAAAACGATTAAAAAATAAACACTGTTAATCAAGTTTCAAGGACTGTTCAGCATGTTGGCGTTTATTTGCTTTGTACTTCTTCTCTGAATCTCGATTACTTAAGAGAACACTGGTTTATATTAGATCAACTTACTTCCTTCAATGTTTTTGGATGTTAGCACATCCTAGTAGCATTTGTAAAAAGAGGTATTTCAATTTTGTTAGGTCCTGTTGCCAGTTAAGAACTCTAAAGTTATGTACTGGATCGACAGCACTTGGGAAAAAAAACCAAAAAGAAATATTGAATCAAAAGAACCAACCCAGTGATGGTGCTGCAAAGCTCTTCATTTAGACAACAAAAGAATGTGTAATAAAGGAAGAATATTCCAACTGACAAATACGCAACGGCAGTTGCAGAGGCAAGCGTTTAAAAATGACGTTCATTACTATTTGAGGCACCAAACCTTAAAAACCGTTGTGTAGTTTGTCAGGGAATTCGGACCTCTTTAATGCTATGCCAGTAAGAAAATCACTATTCGTGGCAGGGAAGACAGCGAATCTAACATTGTAAAAATGCCTATTTTAAAAGAAAAAAAATCAGATTGCTCGAATGACATTGATGGGTGACAAAGGAGACAAGCATCTCAACCACAATATTCAAAACAAAACACCAGGAATAATGGGAAATATTTTAATTCAAGGTCCTGTGAAATACATTGGATGATGGTATTTTCATGGTATTTTTCAATAATATGCGATAACCACACAGACAAAAGTAATAAAGAACAGTTAATATCTTTATCTATGTTGGGTCGCTCGACAATAATTTGGAAGTTCATGCAGATACCATTGGCTTTCAGTCAGTGTCTGATATTGAAGCAAAAACAATATCCGCAGTGATACAGTATATTTTTGCATGATTCAGTCGGTAGAGGTAAAAGCTGTAACTGTACCAATTATAAAGTTGAAAAGAAATTTGATCTTGCTACACGAATACAGTGGCCACTAAAAAACGCTGTCCTAACTCACTCTCGTATACATTTACTCAATTTATGAATGAAAGATACGGTTAAAAAATGAAACATCTGGTCTGCCATGCTTCGTACAACAAAAGAGTTGGAGAAGCTCATTAAACATTCATCAAAGCCTGAACTTACATTAGGAAAAGCCATAAAAAGTACCAAAGCATCGAAGAAGGTACAGACGACACAATTACAAAGAGCTTCTTACGCTATGTCCAACTAGACACACCGAGCTACTTGCTCTAACAAAATACTTCAAATTTCTGGTCTATTTGTGAAAGTATGGAAAGCCTGTTCAAGCTTAAGTAAATAAACGTTTGTTGGTTGACAAGGCCAAAGGAAGAGTTTTGGTGAGGTTTTTTTGCCTTAGTATTATCGAACTAAACAGCCACCCTATCAATGGCTCCGCAAACAGACGTCTTATTGGATGCCTCTGGTCAGCAGCAAAACCATCTTGCAGTGAAAAAGCTTTAGAAATGAGAGGTCATTTAATTTACTTTATGTCAAAGTACTTAATAAGGCAAAGAAGAACGATGAAATATTCAATCCAACTGTCATTCGAAAAAGTCAAATTCCACTGTGCTTTGAGCTTAGATCTGCAGTAGCAGGTTAATCCACCATGTCGCATGGTAACTAAAGACATGGCTTTTTTCAAAAAAGAGAACTTCACCCATCCAGTAATATATATCCTTCCAGAATGCCCTACAAGTCTTTCAAACGGGACTGCATTTCCGTAGAACTGATGCAAATTAAAGCTAAATACGAGGAAAATACAGTATGAACATCCAAGGCTTTGGTGTTCAATTAGCATAATTTGCTGTTCTTCTGCAAGCCATGGCTTCGAGATGCTTTCCAGAAATCTTTAAGTGCTCGGAAAGGCTTACAGTCATGCGAGAAAAGCTTGATACACTAAGTCGCCAATATGTTTAGGGTCTTATTCATGTATCCCTGGTAACAAATGCCACGGGAGAAAAGTTCCTTTTCAACTAAGAATTCTGACATTCATCACCAGTAAATGATAAAAAAGTAAATTGAAAACATACTCTGCCGCCCCTGCTGTACATTCATTGCTCCCTAAAGAGACAAGTAAATTACTCATCCAACATGGCTTCTTCCAGTCCTATGCATGACGTCAAGAAAAAGCTCTGTTCTTCATTTGAGATCCTTCATCAAGCTGTTGCTTAATATCACATTGCTTTGCTTCTTCAGCCCCACTGAATTTTGTCAGGGATGTGTAAAATACATGGTGACAATCTAGTAGAATCTGAGTAGGTATGGTTTTAAGTTCAACAGTTAGTTCATCAGGCCTACTTTTTATCTTGTTGGCGTGAACCAATACCAAGCTAACTGGTACTTAAACCTGAAAATCAGCATCTGTTTTGTCGAGGGGAAATAAAGAAAAATAAATGACGTTCTCACAAGGTGGTGAACCCCCATTGAGTGGTGACCTCCTAATCACGCCCTCCACAAAAAATTGTAAAGAAATTCAACCTTTACAAATCAGTCAAAAACTCCACCCTTTAAAGCAAAATGCCATACGTTTTGCAGTCGATGTCGAAATCAATTTCCTAATCGGGTTAGTTGGCCTTGGTTTCGTTTCTTTATTAAGGCTGATCTCATTAGAGTAAAAACCACCGTGTATTATGTTTTACGGGGTTTCATAATTTCTATTCACTTAACAGAAAAAACATCATCAAACATCAAACATCAAATATCTCTCTCTCTCTTTCTCTCTCTCTCTCTCTCTCTCTCTCTCTCTCTCTCTCTCTCTCTCTCTCTCTCTCTCTCTCTATCTATATATATATATATATATATATATATATATCNTCTCTCTCTCTCCCTCTCTCTCTCTCTCTCTCTCTCTCTCTCTCTCTCTCTCTCTCTCTCTCTCTCTCTCTCTCTCTCTCTCTCTCTCTCTCTCTCTCTCTCTCTCTCTCTCTCTCTCTCACTCACTCACTCTCTTCACGATGTATTTGTTTAACCTTAAATGTCGTCTTTGGTAAATTTTGCCTGCATAAAGTGTCCTCGGTCGCTATTCTCGGTCGCACAATTCAATGTGTGAAGATCGCCCGTGATGAGAAAAAACCCCCCAGATTCCACCAATAACTTGTATCCGTCTCATATAATGTTTCACCCTTGACCACTAGTGGATGATTACATCCCAATGAATTTTGTATCATTGTAATAAAATGGAAAAAGAATTGAAGAAACCTCTTGAAAAGGTCCTGTACAGTGTTCTCATTGACGTTCTGAACGAATTCTCAGAATTTTTTAATATAGGTGGTCATCATTTCTATTGTTAAAATTTAGTCATGAAACTGCAGCTATTTACATATTGCTTCGCACATCCCGAAGTCTTGACGAGTCAACAAACCAAAATGTGTTGCGCCTTTGGTCTTCGAACTAAACATGAGAATATCGTGCATGCTGAGCAAGAAATTCAGGTACGTGAAAACAGCTCCTTTCTTCTCTCCAGTTTCTTTCAGCAGGACAGGACTTCGGTAGGAAAAGGCGAAATTAAATACAACTCCAACTTTGTTATTCAAATAACTTTGTTTTCAAAGTAAACTCCTACATTCTTGCTTGCATTATGGACGGATTTTACAAAGTTTCTTTAGAAGCGGGTGGTAATGGCTACATAAAGCATAAAGCCTACAAAGTGTGAATGTCCAAGACGTGATTGGCTTTGTAGTCCTATTGCTGTCACACCAATTTATGTAAATAGAAAAGGTATATTAAAAACAAAACTTCCAATCTCATGGCGTTTTAGGCCCAAAACTGCTGCAAACGACGCCAAAACAAAAAGCAATGGCAGATTTGCTTCAATGACTTAAGGCAGGCCACAAAGCTGCTGTTTGAGCTCTCACAGACTGATTGGTCAATGATTAATCCCCGGACGCCATTGTGTGAAATGTAAGACCTCTTTCACTACCCTGTTTACCACTGTTTACCAGGGCAGACATATGAGAAAGATCTGATATATTTATAAAGGTATATTTATCCAATGTTGAAGTCTACCTGGTCTAGACGTTTTTATCATTAAAGGCAAACAACAATAACGATGATGATGATAAAAAATGTCATATAAATAGAATAATAAAATAACATCGACACTAATAACGATGAGGCTAATAGTATTTAAATAATATTTAAATAACGCTGGAGGAGGGTATTGTTTAAAGAAACTATAATGCATTCGACCAAATTATTTCAAACTAAATTGTACACTATCAGGGTCGAAAGACGGGGAAGGAGGACGATAGCACGATATCAAGCTTACAACTTGTTCAATTGTTGCGCTTGCAGGTTGTATCTAAATGCAACATTTTTTAATATACGTAAAACTTTCTAGGATTCTGACTCGTGTTTTTCTCATATAAAGACCTCTCCGATATTAAGACGTCATAATTATGCAAACAAAAAATGGTAAGCAATAGCAGTAATGAACAAAATCAAATTAAGATCCTTAAAAGTGTGTTGTTTAGGAATGAGAGAGGTGGCCAAATTATCATGGATAAAAAAGGACCAGAAAAATGGTGACTTAACAAAATGAGTCAAATATTCTCTTATTTTATTTTCCGGTATGATCACTGGGGCGGCTCCTAGGGGCGAAAAAGGAAGCAATGATTCTGAAAGACAACGATCAGTAATTCAAAAACTGAATTTTACTAGACAACGTAGAAAGCTTGAGCCTGGTGTCCTGGCACCTTTGCAGCCCTGTGCTAAATACGGGCTATGTTGTGTTACAATATCCCGTCTGGGGGGCTAGAGAGGGGGGTGCAGATCCAATATCAAAGATGGAGTTCTGCATTAAAACATGAAGTTAACCAGGCAACGTGACAGTCTCAAGTTTGGGGTCGGGGTAGTTTGCACCCACGCACTGAACACAGGTTATTACTTTTGGGTGATGAGCGGCAGCCAGACCTGAAAAAGAGGTCACATGGGTCCATAAGTTGAAAAATTTGTAGCAGCTACAGTACTTTTACTAAGACCTCATCTTGTAAAATGATTTTATTCGCCCCAGCAATGATCGATTTAGAAAATTTCGTCTGTGTGGCTTTTTCAAAAATACTTTTAACGATGTTAGTGAACTAAATGTCTTCGTTGGAAAAATTGTAATTATTGGCAGAAATTTGAACGTTGTCTGCAAGAAAATTGTATAGGTACGTGACTTAATTTCTGACTTGAACAATCCAAAGACTTCTCATTTGACTAGTTCTTTCTTCACTCAAGATGAACTTGTCCTGAAAGAGTACCAATGAACCCAGGTGTGATTATTACATCATATTTATTTTAATAAATGCATCCGCACATTATTTCCTGATAAAGCTCTCAATGTTTCCATCGCACAAAGAATTTGATTTGAAGTTCATTGGACACGTAAATTTTCGTTCGTTTTACAAAAATATGAATTTGAAAATCCGACATTCCCATGTGGGAACTGTGCGAACAGTTGCTTCCGCCCATGATTTTGTGTGATTAAATCTCTCGTGAGGATCAAGAAGGGCAAATGTAATATGACACCTAAACAAAATGTTTCAGGGGAATAACAATAAAGTTGCTTTGGTTTGAAGAGTCAATTGTCAAGTCTTGTTTACATTTTGTTCCGTTGGGTCAAACTCACAGAAAATATTTGGTGAGTAAGGTTGTGCATACAAAGTGCGTGAAATGATAAAAACACACATCAGCTGAAATACTGGTAGTAATAAACAAAGTTGTGTCCTGTCCTGCCTACAATTACTTCCTAATTAAATACCCTCATTGAATAATGCCAAAGACAGTGCTCGATACAAAGATTCATGGAGCGAAGTTATATATATATTTGGAATTAACCTATGTTCAAAAGTACACAACGGTCAGTTTCACGCTGACGCGATTGTCAGTCAAATGTACAAAAAATTTAGCGTTTCACCTTGGAAATAACACAGTTCACTGTAAATTTTTTGTACATTTGACAACCGCGTGAGCGTGAAACATACTTCCGAATATATTTTAATCCCAAGTATATATATTACGTCCTAATTAACTAGATTTAAGTCAGAACATGCTGCGCTTTCTAATGTGCAGTGGTGGCTTCAAAATGAAAAACAAACCGTATCAGTGTTTGTCTTCTGAGACAAATGCAATATCCTTGATGGTGAAGATGACTCCATTTATAATCCAGCTTTAGCTCAGTTCAATGTAGATTCTGACTTAACAGAAATTCCACGAGAATGGTACAGGAAGCGTGTAGTATATCAAACAGAACAAATAATGCAAACATTAACTTTTTCTCAGCCAACCCGTGCTTTTTCTCAAATTACTCATTCCTTTCTCAAACAATTTATTTATTAGAATCGAACAGACAAGTTAAATGACATTATCAAAAATCTCCTTGGCGCTGCATTATTTTTACAGCTCAGGCTTCAAATTATGACAGGAATCCAATAATCAGAAATATTAATGCAATAAGCGGAAAACGTCGTTGAAAAAAACTCATGCAGTATTGTATTTTCCTGATTCTGAGAAACAAAAAGAACCGAGATCAAATTTAGCTAACACCAATGACGAACAAAAAACATCTCCTTTTCCCTAAATTTCTCTATCTTTAGTCAAATGAAATTACTGGTTTAATACCGGATCTCGGTGCACAAATAAGTTGAAAGATCTTACCCGAACAAACTTTTATGCAGAAGAGAATGTACAATATCTTGATCAAATACATCCTGTCCTGTGAAATGCACACCAAGTGTCGAATTCTCTCTCACACGAAAAGTACAAGGCAATGAGCCCCCTGACGGTTCAAACAAAAGAACAAGCAGACTTGAAAATCGTCAACTGTTTGCCCGAGTATTTCATCGACAGTATCATATTTCCCCGAAAAATCACCGAATAAAAATTTGTCGAAATTGATTGTTCTTTGTCTTTACCTATGGGTTTTGTTGTTGCCCCCTGTTTTTAGAAAAGTGTGTAACATTCAATTTTGAAGTCCCTGGCTTTTTAAAGGTACGGGGCCAGAACTTCTGTCTCATTTGGCAATGTCAAATGGCGGCTTTTCTCTGTAAGAAAGAGGACTCTGCCCCCCAATTTTTGGCCAAGGTGCAAGGAATCAACATTGCCATTATAAATGTGCTTTTCTCACGGGTCAACGGTTTCCCTCTATCAATTTCAATATATTCTCTTACTTCTTTCAGGTGGCAAACTTAAAAGATGATAAAGCAAAATCTATCTTCAAGAACTTTACTTGACTTATCAAATCCCTCTTCATTTTTGACTTTTTATTATGTTCCTTTTGGTAATTCTTCACGAGAATCCTAAATCCGCTGAAGGTCTTGTTTTGGGGAGACATTCGACGTATGTCCCTCAATCCAGGTATTAATGTTGCTTTGGTTTGCCATAAAAAATCGTCTTTTATTTACCTCGGGCAATCTCTATTGTACGCACGCAAAAATTTACATCAACTTTGGAGGGACAACTTCAAAATGTCGTTCCAAATCAGGTCTGGGATGAATTCTATGAGACTGTGTTGCAGTATACTTAGGAAGCTTTGAAGTTTCTTTAGTATCAGTCAGCATAAGGGGTCAGCGCTGAAATATAGGTAAGGAATCCAGGTAAGAGAAGGTTAAGAATTGCTTTATACTGATATCTGCTTCGAAGTATTTATGCAGAAGGTTATCAAGAAGTAGTTAAACAAGTGTGGAGCCCTGGCCTATTAAATTTGATCCTAAACTAAAACCCAGAAATCATTTCGCGGTCCATTAAAGGCAAACTTTACAGAAAGAACTTTTGCCATATCCTTCATTCACACCATTTTATGTATGGTTTGTTATGTAAGAGCCAAATTTTTTAGCCTCTCTAGACCTCTTGCCCTGGCAAAATTTTACGCTTAAGTCCGAGTTCCGTAACCAAATTTTGCAATAAGCCTAGTACAGTTTAAGTTGATGCTAACTTATGTTGAACTGACGTATCATCTTCAAGAAATGTATCTGTTGTAAATCTTAGTCGTTCAATTTTTTTTGTTAGGAGAGGGCTACATTTCAGGTGTTTTGAAAAAGCAGTTTTTACTTACATTTTGTATTTTGTCAGTATGATTTCTGTTGCAACTCTTAAGTCACGATTCTTCCCAAGACTGCTACCTCACGAAGAAAGTGATGTAAAAATCCCAATTCCCCTCGGGGAAAAGAACCTGTTTGAATTTCTCATCCTAATCCATTTTAATGGTACACCTTACATTCTTCTTATGCTTCAGGTTACACAACATTACAATGGATGAAATTCGTTTGAGATTGTGTAATGGCTTCCTCCGAAGTACACTTCCAAAGTACTAAAATCGTAAATCGTTAAACTCCGGATAACGGTCTCAATATTATTGTCAGAGTCAAGTGACATCCACGACTCAAAATGAACCATATATGAATAACTGATATTTATCTTCCCAAAACCATGTGTCAGGAAGATGACAACGATCAACCTTTCCAAAGAAAACCAAGATGCCTTCACAGTGCGAAGGTTTTGAGAGGGAGAAAATATAACAGTAAAACACTGCCGTGTTGCATGCAATCTTGAAAAGTTAAACTACTAATTTCCACTAACAACATCCCTGTTCCGAGCAAGTGATCATTCCTTGTAGATGCTGGTAAAAAAATCGTAATAATAGTAAAAGTGTAATACATAAATTGAATGCGTTAGAAACCTTTTAAACTTAAAAGCTAATAAAGTAGATATACAACGGACAATAATTAAGTTGATGAATATAGTGACAATTTCGGGCTTAAAACTAGAAACGTGCCGAAAAGAATTAAAGAGCTCTAATCTTTTATTGGAATCAGACAACCTTGTAAAATTGCAGAACAAACTGAAGCCATTCCAAGCGAAGCATAAACAAAAAAAATCAGGAAATCACCAAATATTTTTTTATTTGCAGAGAAAACTAATAACACAACACTCTGTTACAATCTCTCGAACAACTTTAATAAAATAGCCAAGCCTACAAGCTAAATATTAGACCCTAAAAGCCTTACGACGACGTGTAACAGTCCTTTCCCTGGTTTACCATAACTTCAATTTATTCTAACTAAATTACAAGCTGTATATATATTCAAAGTAAATCTAAAATTAGTTATACATTAAGGTAAGACTAAGCATGCTGAAGCAGGCTAAATAATGGTAAGAATTAAACAGAAAATAACGATAACCTATGTAAAATGCTAAGCAAAGCTGTGGGAAAACGATAAATAAACCTGTAAGTAGTCCCACACAATGCTGGGAAAATCCCGCACCCATAACCTAAACAAATGACAGGGAATGATGACTGTAAGATGATACCTCCTATGACGCATGGGGACACCTTGGCACAGTTGATGATATCTGAAAATACAACAGAAAATAATACACAAATGAATGAAAACAAACTGTGAGGGCCTAAGTACTCCGTGACATTGCTTACTCCGAGTTTCAGCGTACATTACTTTAAAGGTCCACAAAGAAAATGTTGCCAATAACCGTAGTGTCGATTAATCGACCCAGTCAAAAGTGAATAACCCAAAGTGACACGTCAACGAAAGAACTCATGAAATTGGTAAAGCAGCTAGAAACCGATCAGTGATGAGCACGAAACAAGCAATCAGTTGGTTCGAAGTTATAAACAACAAAACTGAGTGCTTGTTCCACGACTTAGAAATTGCTGAGTTTTACCCGTCGATAAACGACGAAAGTCGCAACAAAGAGTTATTGTCGTCAGGTCAGTACATTAATGTAAGCGAGGATGACACCACAGTAATAAGGCATTCCCATAAATCGTTGTTATTCAAAGACGATACACCTTGGAAGAAGGAAAATATCTAAAGCTTGTTTGAAGTGACCATAAGTTAATACGATGGTGCGAAGGTATGCCAACTTATTGGTACCTACCTATTTATTGTTCAAAATGAACAAGTGGGGTAATTTACCGTGACGGTGGTTCAATTTTATTTCGCAAAGCAAATGGACAGACAATCGATAAATTGCTTAAATATCTCGTTAAACTCTTTAAGGACCAGGGATTTCATATGGGAATTGTCACTAATTTGACTGAGTCAACTTTCTTGACGTCACATTTGATCCTTGAAACAAAACATATCGCCACTACAATTAACAAACAAACCATAATTTTCTTTCTATAAGCGCACAGGGGGCCAAACTATTCTCGATATATCCAAAAGCAGTACCCACATTCAATCTCAGACAGACTATCTCGTAACTCATCTAATGATAAGATACAGAACGAAACAAAAAAGACATATGAGCAAGCTTTAAATTACAGTGGGTAAAAAAGTGTATGATTAAAATGTAAATCTAAGAAAAATAACAGCAGACAAAACAGAAACAGCAACCGCACTAAAATTTGATTCACCTTCACATTTACAAAAATGTCACAACCACCAATATTGGAAAAGATCTGTCTTTCATAGACAAACACTTTCCACTAAATTTTTTGAGGAGCATGGCAAAGGCTAGTTATTTTTGCAAAAGCAATTAATAACAAAACATAAAATTACACAATAGACAGTAACTGTCAGTCAATCATGAGGATATCAACTGTTGAGCGTCCACTGTTGTGTAATTTGAGGGATGAACTAAAAAGTAATTCGCACTACTAAAATGGGTTAGAAGAAGTTATTTAAAAGGTTTCTTTTTTTTGGAGGGGGAATATTTAGGTTTGACTTCACTTTGCTCTTGAGGTAGTGGTCCTCGGAGGAATCGTGACTCGAGGCTTCCAACAGAATTAATTTTATAAAGTTAAAACAAACCCTTAAACATGAGAAAAGAACTGCTTTTTTAAAACACATGAAATGTAACCCTTTCCTAACAATAACACTGCAAGTGTAAAATATATTTTCCTTGAGATGATGCGCCAGTTCGAAATAAATTACTGTTTACGTAGGCTGAACTAAGCTTATTGCAAAATTTGCCTGTGGATTTGAGAGTTAGACGTAAGGAAGTCAAAAATCGGACTTTCAACAACTAGCAAGAATTCAGTAAAGCGAGAGAATTTCGTAATTTTCATAAAACGGTGTGAATGAAGAATAGAGAAAAAATTTATAAAGGATGAATTACCTTTCAAAGACCGCGAAATGATATCTGGTTCTTAGATATGATATCATATTTAAAAGGCCATAGGTCAACACTACTTCAAGTACTTGCTGCAAATCTTCCATGTAAACACTTCGCAGTAAATTTAGATAAATCGCAAAGCTTAACCTTCTCTTTTCCAAATTTCTTTGTCAGCTTCGATATCTCATGTTGACTAATACTAAAGGAACCTTAAAGTTTCCCAAATTATACTGCAACAAGGTTTCAAAGAATTCTTTCTTTCCCTGGTTTGGAAGGACTTTTTGAAGTCATTCTTCCTAAATTGTTGTTTTGTCTCGCTGTGAGAGCAACAGGGATACCGCGAGAACAATACAAACGTAGGATTTTTTTGCACCAAACAGAAGTAAAAAGAAAACCTGGATCAAGGGACAAGCATCAAATGTTCCTCCAAAACAAGACCCACATTGCCAGAAGAAACACAACAGACCGTAATGAGGCGGGGCTTGATGAGTAAGGTAAGGTCTTTGAAGATAGATTTTGTTCTGTCAACTTTCAAGTTAAATCACAAGGAAGAGAAAAAAAGAAATTTTGAAATGCGTAGAAGGGAAGCAAAGACATGTAAGAATAGCAAAGTAAATATAGTAGTATTCTGTGTAGATTCCTTACATCTTAACGCGGTCAAAAAGAGAGGGACTGCGCCCCTTTTCCCATGAGCAAAAGCAGCTGCTGAACTGGACTCTTTTCAAAGCATAAACTGTATTTTTAACGCAATTCATTGTTTGCTTGCAGTAAGAAAACATTCCACACCATAAAATATTTATTTTAATCTTTTTCAGCCTGTCCATTACATTACGCAAAATATAAACAACGTTGACTCTGCCTAAATTTATACTGCAGAACTATTCATTTTCATAGGATGCTCGAAAATTAATCAAGCGAAAATTAAACCACCCAAAATTTATTCATGCACAAAATTTAATGGAATTAAGTATAAGAAATTATGCGGAAGCATTCAACTTGCTGACTAGTTCAGAAATGTTCAAATCCCGATGATATTATGATACTCAATGTAGCCTTGGTTTCACGTATTCTACAACGTCATATATAAATGAAAGTTGTAGTGATCCAAGTTATCCTAAAACCCTACTGCCTTACATATACGTAAATTATGCTCATGACCAGTATTTACCGTTATTCTGCGTATGTATTTGCCCTTAGATGCTGTAGTCAGAGACCTCCCGGGGAAAAAATGAGGAAGAACATTTATAACTATGAATATGCAAGTATTCTCCCACAGAAAAGTAATTACTTAACTAATTACTTGTCGACCAACCATGTCCATATTCTTAAGTTAACTAAGTAGTTTCGAGCAGCTCGCGAAGCAGTCTACAATTTCGAGCTGATTCTTGAGGCGTTTGACTGTCTGTCCATCGTAAGACATTAATAAACCATGATAATTCCCAGTAACCTTATTTTGTGCTGGTTTGTATTTGGAAGTTTAGTTTTTATGATGGACAATTTTATATACTTAACCAATTCATTTCAACACATAAGATCCTCCGGTCATTGTACAGACTTCAAGTTGATCCGCGGCACCTTGATCAAAACGTCTTATTCTGTCATCTAACGTAAGATATATGGTGAGATAATTTTTTTCTTTCGCTCTGTTTCTTACGTCTTCGAAATAGCTTTGGTAGCGCTGTTTTCAGCGAGTGATACAATGCCCACGGATATTAAGATAGAGTATATAACCTGACAGGTCCAGTTCCGCTAAGTAATTCAATATAATCTTTACTTATGTTTCCATATATTGGGGTTTTCTCGTTTTTAAATAATGTTTTGTAATCTGTTGCTTTACCCCGAAGTTTAGTCCCACGACAGGTCTCCAGCACATTCTCACAATTTGGTTTCCGCAAGACTTATTCCACTGTAACGTTGGTCTAAAGTTCTCTACCACTGAAACGTTCTACCTGGCTTTCTCAAACATTCTCTGAAGTTTCCTTTACTTTTTAAAATTATTTTTCACCGTCAATATAGTGGTAATAGATGCTGTGATTTCTCTGTTAACCATGACCTCACACAGGTTCTTGATTTTCTCACAGGATTTCCTGATTTGGACTCTTTCACACCTCATCTTGGCTTCTGAACCTGAGCATTGTACAGTTTCAGCTTGACCTACTATTTAATTTTCTGATCCTGTTATTGTTACTATAGAGGTTACGGCAACTGTCTGACACCTTGTTGACAAGAGAAATCATTGTAGGACAATGAAATTTGGCCACGCTGACTGGGATGGATATCGACAATATTTTGTTGATAATCACTGTATTTACTATTACATTCTGAGGTACATCTTCGTAAATAAACTGTGGCATAGGTGGAACAGCTGCCACCTATATTTCAAACAACTTAGAAATATAGAGTGCATTTGGTCAGAAATGTCCCATGTCAGTGCAAAAAAACATGTATTTGTCAAATATACTGGCCGCTTGGATCATCATCATGCTTACCAATAAATCTTAATGTCATATTTTCAAACATTTTCTCTCCTGCAAAATAAGAATACAAAATGTATTCTCATCGGGGACGTTAAAACAAGCCCATGAACAAAAAAACGACAACATGGACTTTAAACAAATATTGTCTAAGTATGGATTTACACAATTAATTACAAAAAGGACTCGATATGACAATGCAATGATGAAATTAATTTCTCCTTGCTTTAGTGGGCATGAAATGATTGGTTTCACTCCTAAAATGAATAATTTAAAATAGAAACAAAAAAAATACATTGTCGCCATTATAAAAATTACGATCCTGTGTGCTTCATAAATGAAATCGAGGCACTGAACTGGAATACCCTTTACGAGCAAGTCCATGTTATTGACACATGCAAAAGTACTTTATCTGATGCATTTAATAGAAATACCCCCTTGATCACAAAACAAATTACAGGGAAACTTTCTGTATGATTGATTGTGGAAATAAAACAACACATGAAAAAGCTGGAATAACTCCTTCGTAAATGGAAAAGGTCGAATTTTCCAAGAGACAGAAGAAAGAATCAAGAAAAAAAATACCACAAACATTATGCTCCTCACCGCTAAAAGAAGGTATAATAGAGCTTCTCAAGGGAAGTGCTGATAACGCAACAAAGCTCTGGAAGTACTTAATACGAAATCTTCCCCCTCCAGATCTAATTAATCGAATCCAGCAAACCTACTTGTACCTTCGATGAAGCCAAAACCTTTTCAAACCTTGACATAGCCAAGAGGTTTTGTCAACATTTTACATCCATCATTCAGAAACTAAAAACCAAAATCTATAAATTCATTGACGTTGCTTGAAGAGATCAAAGGTATATTCAGCAGAGAACAATAAAGAAGTTCAAATTTCAATATGTATCGAAAGTCGAGATTGAACGTCAGCTAAAAAGGCTCCGACGAAAAGAAACAACTGGAAAATATATAAAACTACGTAAAAAAACATGTTGCTTTCACTTTGTTTTTCACAAGTTTGGTGAAAAGGGTTTGTTTTCTGATTGTTATTCTGGGAAATAAAACCTCGTTATCTGACTGTTATTTAAGTCATACATTGCTAGAAATTTGGAGATCCAATTATTATTGTTGAAGGGACGAGATAAAAAGGAGTCTCTCATCTGAAGGTCTAAAGATCGAAGAGCTAAATAGAATAGAAATTTAGAATGCTGTAAAATTGGATGGAAATGAGAGAGAAATAACCAAGGATAACATAATCGTGGCAGTAAGTTGCAGAGAATATAAGTGTGAAGAAAGAAGCTGTTGCCATGTCCAGCTTATTGCGGCTGTTACCGAACTGAAAATGGATGAAAGGTAAAAGGAAGTCTAGTGGTCCGTTGCAAAAGTCTAAGAGGTACCAGAAAGGAAAATGCAGTACAAGTACGTAAGAAAAAGAGAAAAGAATCTATACTGGGAGAATCAACATGAGTGAAAATTTGAAATGTTAGATCCTAGGCAAACGACATTGCAGGTTAGACGTTAGATGCTATTAACATCGTGCAAATGGTTTAAATAATTCTAATTTTTTGATCATGCTCACAGGAACTTATCTGTAAACATACCAAAAAGCATACACTGGTTTGTTCATAGAATTCTTTTTGTATCCAATCAACAAAAATTTCAATAAAAATCACAGCTGAAAGCGCAGCGCACAAAATTGGGTAACACTTTTGCCTTGGTCATTTGCCAAGGTACAGAAATCACAAGTTCCTTTATACTTAACTGTCCAAGATGAAAATAGTGTGAAAGGAAAAACTTCATTTTAAAACTATGTGATATAAGAAACTTCAAGGACTAATAGATATATGTAGATTATGCAATCCAAAGATCACCGTATCAAAAAGACTAAGGGTACTACATTGTTACGTGTTGCCGGTCCTAAATTATGGAAATGAGACATGGACTGCTTCTGAAGAAATGGAAAAGAGAATCAATGCAGCAGAGATATGCTTTCTTAGGAGAATAATGAGAGTACGATGGGAAAGTCATACAACGAATGAAGAAATTTTAATTAAAGCAGGCACCAAAAAAAAAGCTGATGAAAACAATTAAGAAACAGCAATTACAGTTCCTTGGACATTGCATGAGAAAAGACGGCATGGAAAAGCTAGCACTTGCGGGCAAGATAGCTGGAAAAAGAGCAAGAGGAAGACAAAGGGTTACATTTCTCCAAAGAATTGTAGAATGGAGTGGGATGTCAGCGATTGAAGTTATTCGATTATTTGCTTACATTCCTATAGCCAAACTGATGTAAAAAAATACAAGGTAAAAATGATATAGATGTAGACACTGGCATCTAATTCGCTATCATACTTTTGAAGTCCTAGGAATACAGGAGATGAAATTGCTAGCCTTCATGAACATTAGTGTTAGTTGCCAATGCAATACGATAAAATGCAATACTTACTTCTGTGATATGCATTCTTAAGTCATAACTTTACCCTTATTACTCTTTCACACACCCTTCTCACAAGTAAGTCAACTGTTTATGTTATATTTACTCTAATTAGCGTTAAGTACAATGACAATTTAGAAAATTCCAATCGGTCAAGAACAAAAGACAAGCTTAAAATTGTACTTAAACTTAAAAAAATACGAATTTAGAGGAATCTAAATGCACAAAGCTGATTGCTGGGCCCCTAACCAGATTACCCTCAATCTCCAATGTCGTGTTTTAGGTGTTCCTCGGGCAACGGCAATTTGGATATTCGGAATGTATGTTACTGCTTTTTCTTTTATCATGACGGTATTTAACACCTTTTGGTAAGATTGCAAAGATAGTTTTATCAACAAAATCGTCTTAACTTCATTATTAGGCAATAACATCAGTCATTTAGCCAGGTCTCTTGTAGACCTTGTAGTAGCATTTATTTATTTATTAGCATTTGTTTACCAGTCTTCTTCTTCCTTCGGTCTTGTTCAACCGCTGGGTCGCTAGGTCGGATCGGCCGCTCGACAGAGTCTTCTCAACTTTCCACGCTCCTTATAGTCCTCCGGGTCCACACCAATGTGCCTCATGTCTTAACAACATCCTTCCATCTCAGTTTCTGCCTGCCTCTACTTCTTCTTCCTTGAACTGCCGCCTGAAACGCTTGTTTTACGAGACTGTCTTAGATTTTCCTCATTAACATTTGTTTACCAGTGACAAGGTGCAAATATTTTCTTACATGAATATTATAGTAAATCTTTAATGAATGGATTTCCATCTTCTTTTCATGTTTTTTCCATTGGAAATGGATAATGACGGGACCACCTTTCCCCAATCCTCGGGCTTCACTTTAATGATACCTCAGTCTTTTTGTACTTGAACCAAAAATTATGGAATCAAAGAGAATTTTGCAGCACTGAAGAAACACTTTTGCCATCAAAGCCTGACTATCACATACCTTTTGTTGGATTTGGATAAAAAAAATCAAGCAAAATAAATGTTTGGTTTTTTAAACTGTAAACAGGAAGGCTGATGCTTGATTAGGTACGTGTCTGGTATGTATGTTGTTTCTTACCATGTGAAGTAACCATGTGAAAGATATCTTTTCGAAAATAATATTTGTTGCAATATCAATATTTTAACAAACTGTTGCCTTTTGATTTTGCTGGCCTTTCATATTTTTTCATATTCCATAAGGATAATCATTTGTATGGATTAGCGCACGCTTTGAAATAATTGCCTCCCTAAATCACTGTTGGTAGAAATAAAGCCATTATATTATCAAGCACGACATGCAATCCCAAGGAAATTGAGGAGAAAAATCTCTCACCAGGCCCCGGAAATAAGATGAAAAAAATATCTGAACTATTAAGTTTCAAAATATTTTATTGTTATCTGTCAAATCGCAGGGCAATAAAATTAGTCTTGATATTTAAATTTAAATATATAAATTACATCCTAAAAACAAAATTAAATACTATAATAATAGTAACAAGAGCATCAATAATTAGTATTCGATTATTGTAGATGGTATTGTATTTAGACTACCACCCATGACCACAAAATCCGACTGGCAGTGGATAGGATTTTTAAATATTCAAGGTATTTATTGATTTCAAAGTACATTAATAGAAATATGTACTCTGTCAAATATTTGCCTTGCCAAAAGGCACGCACATAAACGAATGAATTACCATCCGCATAAATATACTGAATAAACAAAGGACATAAAGTAAATATTTCTAAAGTTATTGTCAACACCTTTCTTGAGTACTTTCTTGTTTTTCTCATTAAACAATTCAAAGCAGCAGGCAGTTTATTTCAGTCCCCAGGGGCACTGTTCACTGATCTTTGCAATCCCTATTTAGAATTCCATTTTGTTATTTATATGCGGTACACTTTTCTCGAATGTTGTAACTGTGAATGTTTTACCCTCTAGAACATTTTAAGGGTTGCATTGTTACCCAATAGGTTTTCTTTTCTGTCATTTATTTCGTTGTAGAGAACACACGTCCAGAATAACAATATTGTTGATATGTTTTTCCTGAATAAATGAACGAAATGAAACAAAGAAAGTATGAATAAATGGAAAGTAGATCGTATATTAATGTTATTTTAGCGTTTTCAAACTTGTTTTTGAGAGATGTTGTATGTTGTAGAGAACACAAAGTAGGAAAAAGGCATTGTTTTCATGTTTACCTTCAATAAATGAACAAAACAAAGAAAAAAAGGTATAAATAAATGAAAAAATAAGGATATATGTTCTTAATGTTATTCCTGAGTATTAGAGCTACGTGAATTTTCTAAAACACTGCATGTACATTTAGAAAACAAAATTTAGTGTGTGCAAATAAAATAATAAGCAAAATTGTATGCTCAGTTTGTTTTAAAAGAAATCTTTGTACAACTAGGAAATAACGTGCACTTTGCATATCGGTTTGAGTCGATTAGATTTTATAGTGCTGTTGATGTGTTAAATGCAAACGGAAAGAAAACACAAACCACGATAGAGTGATTAAAACAAAGGAAATAATTATACCTCGTTCTCTTTACAAAATGGCGTCTTTTGGATACTCCACAAGGGAAGCAATTCTTAAAACAACAGAAAAGCGACACCTTTAACTGCGGTAATTGTGCTGTTTTAATGATGTAAGGTTCAATAGAATGGTATACCGGTTGTTTCAAGTGATGTTTTGAAAAGAATTGCTTGAGACCTCACGCCCCGAAACAATCTCTCTGTAACTTTCAATAATAACATGCTGAGGCAAGAAAATGAGAACATAATGCTCAAGTAATTTTTCTGTCGAAGAAATCCATATCATGTATTTGCGCAGTCAGCTCCGAATTTACAAAGACAACAGGTAGAGAGGTACTTAATGAATACTATTGACCAACTTTATACAAAACAGAGATTTGAAAATCAGTGGACTTACTTCAAAGCAAGGGAAATTCTCCTGTTTATCAACCGAGAAATTCGAATTCTGTTTTCCTATCTTTTACATCTTGTCTTCCTGTGTTGTGTGACATAAATCCGAAGATTTCAAAGCGTATTACAGTTGATCTATTGTCTGAGAGTACAAACGCCACGAAAAGCTTCTCTTGTTATTGCGATGCAGTTCCATATAAAGTATTATTGCCAAGATATTAACCATGGTGTATAATAGAACCTATATATCAGTTTTACTAACACTTTATACGAGCATTAACAATAAAAATTGAAAGCGCTCAAGATGGAAAAGAAAACTTATGATATATAGCAGAGGTAAGTGCTGATTTTACCTTTCGCTAAAATGTCCTCATATGCTATCCACAGGTACGTGGAAAGAACATTTTTATAGGGAAGGTTAATTTTAGTTTGAAAAATTCTAATGCAGTTAGTTCCTTCTATCAGTACTACAGAAGTACATAAAGTAACGCAAATACTATTGGACTTATAAGTATTAACTATTGTAACTGATGAATGAAGGCAAAGATCTAAATTGAGATAAATAAATTCCAGTCAGGTAATAAGGAGTAGTCTACAAAAAATATTGTAAGACTGACCTGATAAGGATACATTTTGTTTACCTTTGGATACCATTGCTAAAAAGTGTAACAAGGATAAAGGAAAGTGCATGTATCGGCCATAACTTGATTTCCCATCATTACAGAATTGTCATGTTTTCTCAAGTAATAGGAAATGCACTAAGGTTTAGAACGTGTCCGAACAAGCCTTCATGTAAAATAAGCTTTAAAAAAATTAAAAGTATACCATCCTACTTATACGTAATGTTAATGCACATAAAACAGAAAATTTGTATTATGAAATGTGTATTAAAATTAGGGTTGGCTTAGGACAATGGTGTTGGCAAATAAAACAAAACAACATTGCAATATACAAATCACAACAGCATGGCGAGTTATGCACTCTCTAGTTTTCTAATTTTTTCCTATTTTCCCCCAAAGTTAGCCATTCTGAACAAATTTTGTTTCGTAAACTTTTTGATATCTTCTGCCGTTTCCAAGAAAACTCAGTTTTAAGGCTCTGATTTTTCCCACCTTTATGTCCTGTAGTAAGGTGTTATAAGCTTAGGAATTCTCTTTATCCATAAAAATGATGACATTCGGTAATACATATTACTTTTTGAATTGAGTGATTAACAATAGTCGACCACAACCAATGCTGGAAAGCTAAGTAGAGTGTTTGAAATATGGATATGTAGCAGCAAGGGGGTCATTTGAAAATGTTAAGTTCCAGGATGTTAAAAAATTTGCACATGGTGTTTCACTGTTAAAATAATGGAAAAGTAAAATGAAACGCCAAGATTTCCTACAAAATAGCCCCCTTTACCAACAAACGTTAATAAGTGCTTTATATTGATAGTAGTGGCTTGAGAAGAGTACCCATTTAGGACTTTTTAAAATATTTTTTATAAAGTATCTAATGGATATAACTAATCCTTAAGCACCCTTAGAAGTACTAACATGTATGTTATGCTTACTTATTCCTGTTATGGTTGGTAAGGTATTTAGCCAGTATTTATCATACTGGCTAAATAGCCAGAATGATAAATACTGAAAATTAACTCAAAATGTTGAAATTTGAAGAAGAGACACAAGGACAATTTTCAAATACTCAGCAATGAATGATAACTTGAAATCCTAGGGCAGTCAAAAAAAGTCATAAGCTCTAGTGTAAGCTCATTCTTATCCATCGAGTTCAAACTCCCGTAACTGAAGCCTGAAAAGGAACTCTCTTTTGTTTTTTATGGTAGTAAACATCCGTTTCTCAGCAGCATTACTGTATGGGATAGTTAAGATTGTTAAAGCAATCGCACTAAGAAGTGGGAGTCTCAAAAGATAGCCCAAACAGTAATCATGCAATATTTGTCATTGCCAAAGGAGACATCATGCCAAACCGACAAATTTCTGACTAAAGCATTCAAGGATGTCAATGGGTTCTCAAGGACCACGCCCTTTGGTTTTCCAGGAAATGAAAGCAATGCTTTTTACATAAGGGAAAGAATCAACCTTACTAAAACGGCTCACAAACTTTAATAGGCCATACAATGACCAACTATTTAACCACTAAGGGTTCGAACGATCAGCATTAGTACAATCGGGACCCTTGTTATCTGATCCCTTCAATTTCAATTATTTTGATTAGTTTGTAGAAAATGGGTTCAATTTTTCCCAAATATTGATGATAGAACTAGGGTTTTTTTCATTTTAAAACCAAAAAATTATTTTTATTAAAAAGTTTCTGTTTTAGTGCTTGACTAGTTTTAGAATATTTTTATGGTGATCATACTCCCAAAACGGTGTGTTACTGTAAAACAAAATAATTAGTCATGGAATTCAGCAAGGACGTTTTATCATTGTCATCTCCCGCTTATTACTACTGAAAGTGATCTCGTTAATTGTCTTTGTTGGTTCCAGGCCACTTTGTGTCTTCTCATCTGATTCAGTACTCACGCCATGCTAATCCAATTGCTGTTGTGGTTCCAGTTGTCAAACAGAGTTTTTTTAAGACCTTAACTTCTTTGCCCAAAGATCCAACGGTGAAACTCTCTTTCACTGCTACAACCTAAACTTTCTTGAGTCTGAAGTGAATCTATTTCTTTGGTTATAATTTCTCTGTACTTTGTAGTCTTCTCAACCTGCGATTTACAACCAATGTGGTGCGCTACACCAGTGCCCCGTAAGAGATCGTCTGGTATGCCATAAGAAATTTTTAGAATTTTCTCCAACGTTCAGAAAATAAATAGTCAGTTCAAACGCTTTCCCATTGTCGAGAGCTTTCGTTATTTCTCTGGTGGGAACAAAATTTTTGGTTATTCTGATCCCCTTTTCCATTTCAATATTTGTTTTAAAGCATAAATGTATTTATTTAATTAAAATACCGTGTGTTATTGCCTACACTATAGTAAAGAATAAATTTGTGAGAAATAAACATTTCTTAACTACTGTCAACAGAAAAAAGTAGATTCAAGGAGGGGAATCAACCACTGAGGCTACTGATACCTTCAAAGCTCATACAACAACCGGCTGAGAATCGGTAGATGCACAAATAATGGGAGACGTTTCTTTCATAACAGAAAAAGTCCCTTTCTTCACAGACTTCAACAAGCAGTGGGCGAAACCTTTTATAGGTGAACTATTTTTTAATGAGCTGCATATTAGATGGGTTTTTCTAGTTAGGGCAGGTAAAGGGAATGAAAAATAATATGTTGCCATCCCTGAAACAAAATGTTGCCATCCCTGTGCAATCATGTCACTACTGAGGCTGCATTGAACCTCTTCCAATCAATGTTTCTCATAATACCGACCTACACTGGGTTATTAAAGCTCAAGTTTACTGAAACTCAAGACCAATGATTGGCACCGCTCGAGAGAAATTATCATTTCTTGTAAGAAGAAAAGTCCCATCTATTAAAATAATCGTGACAACTTGTAAAACTGTCAGGAAATGTTTAACGAACTAGATGTATAAACACTGTACAGGAGACTTCATAATAATGGAACACAACACGAGAACCAGAAACAACCAAGTGTCCCTGAGGCTGAAAAATGTAGAAAGGAATATTGAAAGAAATCAGTTAGACAAACTGCAGCTAAACGGTATAATAAGCTAACACTAGACTTAACGCAAATAACAATGCCTTGGATAAAAAGCTCAGTGATCCTTTTAATGTTATTGTAAATTTGTAACTTTTTAACTTTCAAATTCTGTTGTCAAGGAAGCAAAATTGTTTTCGCGAGAGCTTGACCTTGATTTGAAAAATGCTTTGAAAGGGGAAATGAAAAATACTGAAAATGCCCGCAAATTAAAAATATTAGCAAGAGAAAAGGTAAAGAATAACATTGACAATTCTTGGAAGTCAAAACCATTGCATGGCCAATACGCACTTCGAACCCAGAAAGCTAAGGCTTATTTAGTAGACACCCATCAGTGACTGAGAAGTGGTTGTCTGAAGGCGGAGACGGAAGGATTTATTGCCGCTGCTCAAGATCAAGAGTTCTTTAAGAGAAATTATCAGGCAATTGTAATTTATAACGGTGCAGACAAGATATGTAGGTTCTGTAAGAAAAGTACTGAAACCATTGATTATCTTATTTCAGGCTGTTCCATCCTTCCTTCCACACAGTCGTATCGGTCAATATTTACACTGGAAAATCTGTAACCACTATGAGATCGAAACAACAGACAAGTGGTATAAACATACACCTCTACCTTTTCTTGATAAGTCAGACGTGACTATTCTATGGGATGTCCCGATAAGAACTGAAAGAACCATACAAGCTAATAGACAGGACATTGTAATGAAGGACAAGCTAAGATATGTAAAATGATTGACATGAGTATACCATCTGACAACAACGTATCTGCAAAGGAATTGGATAAGCTCAGCAAATAAAAAGACCTTGAAATTGAAGTGCCGAGGATATGGAAAATGAAAACAAAAACAATTCCGGTTGAGGCACTTGGGATGGTTAAAAAAGGAACGCAGAAGTATGTAAACAACATTCCAAGAAAATTATCACTACCATATATTTTTTTCATTTATTTTTTATATTTTTATCTTTTATACAATTTCTTATACACACCTTAATACCTTCAAACATGGAAAAAGGAACGTCAATGAAGCATACATGCACAAACTGCTTGGTATCCTAGGTTATTGATAATAGCGCTGTGCTATGAAGCTCTCAAACAAAAGTACTTATTTGAGAAAAATAGATAAAATAATAACAATAAAAGTAAAACCATGAAGAAAGGAAAGAACAAGAAGCAGCAGAGAAAGAAACAAAAGTACATTATAAGCAGTTGAGGATGACAAAGTTATAAATCAAATTTAATAAAGGTAAGCAATCTGTGACAAAATGCAAGGTTTTTAAAAGATTAACTCAGCAAGTAAGGGGCAACTGTCCTTGCAACTATGACCATTGTTGAAAAACTGCACGAGTGTAGGGAATGATGAAGTAGGAGCCATGATCGTTTACACTAAACAACTTTCCTTCAAGGTTCAGAAGAAACAACCATATCTTATTGTTACCCACTGTTTTTGCTCCTGAACGTGTACGTTGCAGAGCCATTCAGCACACTTAGTCGCTGTGTAGGATGATGTCTTGCGTATGATAATATGTATACAGTCCAAATCTTGAAAAGTTCGAATAATTGCATCTTTTTGTGAGAAAATTGGAACGAAACACACACCATTGGGTACAGAAATCCAATTGCTGTCCCCCCGGGAAGAAGATGGACTGTCTGTATGAGTAGCGGCAGGAACTTACAATTTTCTGACTGAGGACAGGAGTGATGATGCAAGGCTGCTTGCAAGTGATGAGTAGTATGAAAAGCTAGTATACCTGGCCGATATATTTCAAAATTTAAATGAACTGACCACACGAATGCAAGGCAGAAATAAAAACCTGCTAAAAGACACAGACAAAATAAAAGCATTCCGTTCAAAGGTGTACCTCTGGGAGCAACACTTTGAAAATGCCAGCCTTGGCACGCTCCTCTCCACTCAAAAATGGCAAAAAGGTGCCAATACTGCTTCTATGCGTGAGATAATAAAGTAGGTAAACATGTCTTAAAGAGAAATTTTGTTCTTATTTTCCCTCAATCTTAAGGATATCTTGACTGTTTGGAACTAGTTCAGCTCAGCAACAGTCTGTTTTTGTTCTTCAGGTCATTCGACCACTGATGATATCATGAACTTGCAGTCTCCATGCAGCTTTGTTTTTAGTGTCTTTGTTTAGTTTGAAAGGAAGGTGAACATGTCTATTGGCGAGTACCTTGATTTTGTCAAATCATTTTGTTGCAGGTCTTTCCTTGCCTCTTTTTTTCTTCGATTTTCATTAATCAAATAGTGAGAATGTCAATGATTTTTCTCAATGACAAAACATTGAACTAACAATACCGTTTAGTGTGACAAATGTACCTGGGTTGGAACACATTTCTATAAAACTTGTCAACTGTCAGAATCCTTTCATGATTTACGCGTAGATTATTGGATCTTAATGCCAGAAGTCATTGGTTCACACTGGGTCTCCTATTAACAATACCCTCGTTAACAGTGGGAGCATTAAAATTTGTCATAAGAGCTCGTTCATAATTCAAAGTTCGATACGCGGCTACAGATTATTTAATGTCTACTCAGCTGAGGATTATTTGCCTCGATGGTCTCTTTGAAGATGCTAATGGCTCACTGATATCATCCTCGAATAACTAGAAGATTCCAAATTAAAAATGTCTAGTTAAAAGTTGGCGTCACTCTTGGTGCCTGGTATTCTTATATCTTTATCTGGTCTCAACACAGATTTTGATGTAACCTATTTTATGATCCATCAGCTTGACTGTGTTTATGGCAGATAGACAGAAGAGCTGGATATAACCCTTGGAAAAGTTTATCTTGTAGCTCAAAACGAGCTAAATAGCAAAACGTTACTCGTTACCCTAAGCAAGAGCAAGGCTTCGTTTATTTTATCCAGGTCATAATTCGTGCTAAGCTGCTTTAGTGGTTATTTTTAATGAACAAAATATTACACTCAACAGATTATATAAGAATGCCGGGTCTGAAGTAAAACCCATTATGCAATAAACAGATTTCGACATACATTTAGGTGTACATTAAAGAGCTTTATTTTTTTAACTACTATTAGCAAAATTTAAGCAACATACATCTACGATAGAAATAAAACTCCTTACAACCAATATAGCAATTCTGAATAGAACTGTAGGTGATAAAGAATCAGTTCATAGCACAACTAAAGTTAGCAACATTCGTAATAAAAACTTGCAAAGGGGATATGTAAGTCGCAAAACCTGGGGGGAAATTTGAGGGCTTATGGAAGCAGAAAACAAGGAAAATGAAACAAAAAGGAGAAGAAAGAAAAGTAGAGTGAACAAGAAAGAAAGAAAGAGAATGAGAGAGAGAGAGTGAGAGAGAGAAGGGGGTGGAGTTGTGCTTTACTTTCGTTTCTCTTCTCCTAAAGGGCATGAAGAGTTTTCTAATGGAGGGTTTTCCTTTCAGGTTTATAGTCCTTAACTTAATGAACAATTTTAGAAATATTGACTTCTACAGGAAGTATGTAATTTATTAAAAATTACAAATGTAAGTTCTATATGCAATATCTATGTAATAACAAAAATTTTAAAGAAAATTAAATAATAAATAATAAATTATTTCATTTTCTTTACGATGTTTTATGTAGTGTACAATCTACAAAGTTAAAAACAGATTTATTCATTTATTTGTTTTTTCATTATCCTTTATTAGGAAAGCAATTTTATCTCTACAACCAGTAGAAACAAAGAACTTTAGCAGTAGAATACGTTGCTGTGATACCAGACAAAAATTTAGTCATAAAATATTATAAAGAAAATACAAATTTTTTTGTGTCGCATTGCACACATTAGCCTTAGAAGGGTTGAGAAGTAGATATAGAAGCAGGTCATAAATCATAGGGCTTTAACTAAGCTACATTTTGAGAGATACTTCTTCCATTATTAGGCTACTGACTTGGCACAGCTGTTTGAATTTCCACAGTTCGAACCTTCGTATATCATTCGAGTTGTTTTAAAGGATGGTACCATACCTAACTTGTGTTTGTTGTGTAGCTTTCTTTAGTGGTGGAAATTATATTTCTGAAAGAAAGTACGGAATGTTGATGATGTGATTGCTGTGATATGGGGAATGGGTTGTTTCTTTAATTTTTTTCTTGTTGTATTGGTTTCTTTGTCTATAGTCTTATCACTGTCCAAGTCAAAGGTTGTTACATTGTTAGGCTATTCAATGACTCTTAGTATCACCTTTCTGAACAGGTCTTACGTGCTCCTTTTCCCTTTAACTCAGGGGACGGTTTGATTTACCAATATAGGAGGCTGGCAGTCTTTACAATACAGCTTGAAAAATATATTGTTCCTCTCGTTCAGTAGGGCTAAGTCCCTGGAGTTTCTTGAAAAAGGTCATGACTCATGATATGATACTGTTCCTATATCTACGGCTTCAAATAGGTCTTTTGGATCTAGAATTTTCTAAGGTTATTAAGTTTCGGCGTCAGCCTTTCTTTTAGTCAGTGTGCTTCTAGTCTATTGTCGAGCAAACGAAAAGTACCATTAAACTAGGTTTGACCTGTACATAGGACTATAATGGCAATCTTTCTAGAGCTGTATACTTACAACATATATATGTATATCATACAATAATATATTTTCACAATTTCAATAAATAAAGCCAGTAAATGGTAAGAACAATTTTAAGGTATCGTTCTAGTCGAAAGCATATCGTTTACCTATTTCTCTATACGTTTACTAAAATTTTTGAATCTATTAATTAGATTTTGTTTGCTGAGCATAGCTTGGCCTCACCTTCATGTACTGCGAAATGACTTTTGAGAAGGCCTGTTTAGTTACTATGTAAGACCAAATTCAAGTCAGTAACATTTATCATTCACTCTCTTTCGTAAATGTGTTTTAATTTGTATCATTCTTGGGGTAAAGGCGGTAAATTCTCTCCCGACAACGGTAAAAGGATATCCAGCTGCTGTTCATTTATGTCAGGGTTTTTTTCCCAGGAATCCTTTTAAGAAAAAGTTTCAAGCTGGATTACAGAGCTGTCGAGGGTAAACAAGAACCGACAATACTTTATTATTTCTAGGTACAGCGTATTCTTCCTTTCAATATCCTACCACAAGCTAAGAAGCTTTTATGAGCAATACAAGTACATAAGCCGAATATTCAAACAACGAATATAATTCTCTCATTTGTTGTTACTAAAGACACAATACAAACCCTTGCTCGCATTCCGTTTCTTTGGAAAAAATAAACAGTAACCCTCCATTTCGGTGCGTGTCATTTTAGGAATGGAAAAAACTCAAACATTATTGCGTCTATACCTCACCTGGCAACATAGTAAAAGATTGACCAATGTACAATGCATGTCCAAAACGCTGCGGGGAACGTTATTGTTCTGGCCAATTAGTCTCTCCTGAGAAAATCTCCTGACATAACATGAGTCTGTTACCCATTCCTCATCAACAACACAAATATAGTAAAAATTTATCTGATGATGAATATTTGATTCGCGCAACTCTTTGCTTGTAATCAAGCCAAATTTTATAGGCACACAAAAGGAAAGAAGGGTAATAGCACAAGGTATGTAAAAAAATCAGATAGCTATGTCTGGTATAGGTTAGTAATTGCTGTTGCCCTAATTCTACAAATATTATGGTTATTAGATACTTTTTCAAGAACATGTTTCTTCCTGTTAACGATGTAACCATAAATGCAATTATTGTGGTGATAAGAGATACAAAGAAAAAGAGTAAAGTAAAGGTTATTTATACTATGTTTAATATTTATGGCTATATATTTTGGAAAAATACACTTTGATAAATTTCTTCTTACCTATTATCTAGTTATTAAAACATATGTGTATTTGATAGCATGTACCTGCAAAAACTTATCTCACAGCATCTTATAGCTGTACGTAGTGAGCGTGTTGAAACTGGTCCTTTAAATTATTCACCAAATGATTGTCATCAAATTTATAGTGTTTCAAAGAGCTATTATTTTCATATTTGCAGGATAATTTTTCTTAAGGTATTTAAGTTTTTTTGAGGTATTATACACTGGTTTATAATACCCTAAATTTTAAGTGCAGACAAATTTACATAGGTATATGAATGTATGTATGGTGTGTGTGTGAGTATATGTGTGTGTGTGTGTGTGTGTGTGTTAGTGAGTGAGTGTGTGTGTCTTTCGAAAGTGAAAAAAGGTAACAAGAGTTATTGGCAATATAAAAACGCCTGCAAGACCGAAGGTAAAGACGGTTGTGAGGTCAGGTTTGATGTAGAAATAGGTTACAATTATTTTTACCCAAGGCCTAAGAGCTACAGGTGTCTGAGTTGAAAAAAAAACCGGTTTTCTTTACAGCTAGCCAGCACAAACCATGTAGAGAGCATGCAACAAATCAATTAGCGTCATTGAGGAAAAGTAATTGAGAAAATTTGAGATGGTTTGGCTATCTAAACCTTTAATAATATTAGATTATATTACATTATTATTACATTATTGAAATTACCACTGTTACTACTACTCTTAGTGGCATTATTACTCCTCCTTCTACTTCTTCTAATACTTACTCCACAACTCTTTTACTGATACCACTACTACTATAACTACTACTAATACTTCTACTTTTACTCCTAATGTCTCTGATACTGCAAATAATGCTCTTTCTTCTTCTGCTACTATTACAATAATATATTACAGCGCAAGAAGGAAACGTGAACGTTTTTCCAGTTTCTTTTAAGCCTCTTTGATATACCTTTGCTCTGCTAGCAAAGTTTTGCTTTTTTCTTTCTTGTCTGTTTTCGCAAAACAGAACAAGCCTTTAAACAATAAAATAGGAAAAGAAAATAGAAAAAAATCTGTAAACTATAATTATTTTAGAAATTTTGTACAATTTCTCTTATGTTTTTATAAAAAGATGCTATCCAATTTATCTGTTTCACTTGGAGCCCAATGACCTTACAGTAATGGTTTTGAACCAAGCAACAAACTGAAGCATAAACGACGTTGTTTTTTTAAAAACGATTGGAATAAAGGCTTACCGTACTGTTAAAGCTGTTTTCCAACTGATAAAGAAAAGGTTTATTGAAAGATATCTTTATGGAGAAAACGTCAGTTCTAATATCTTGCCGTGCACAGAGGAGAAAATTCGCTAACAAGAGAAGTCTTAAACGACTACAGTTAATTTCTTTAGGAACGTTCTGAAACCAAGCACCTACGGGCAAGCTAATTGTTTCAAAATTATGTTTATTTTGTGATGTCAAAAAGTATTTCCTTGAAAGAGAGGTAGCTCTCTGTAAACATAACGGCTTGCTCCATCGTTTTAGTTTTGAAAGTTACTTAAAATGCAATCCACACAAAGATCCTGTTTTGCAGTCAAAGGTTTTGCCATGCATGAAGTTTCTTAATAAAGGAAAGAAAATTGTATTTAAAAATTTAAAGGTTTAGTACGTAATCTTTATAATTTCTCCTTACCCATTTCTAATTTGGGGGGCTTGAAAGGCAAATTTCGTGGTTTCTGTAATTTTATGAAAAGTGTAGGGGGGGATAAAGGGGATTTCCACTGGTTCAAACATAGTTTGTTGCATCTTATAATTTCCAATTCTTTTTCTTCACAATATTAGATCCTATCCTTCAATATTATTTATTTGTTTCTAATTAGATTCATAGAAGTGTAAATGAATTAAAGGGAACCCTAAAAATAGTCTCATTAGGGTTGCTCAGACTTATTGAATTAAGAGCATTATTTAATAGTAATCCTTATAGCTCTATACTGACACATGACGTAGGTTAATCATTTATTTCTTATAAAGTCTTATTCATAACAACAATTATTACAATGCCATGAACGAGGAAGGAATAAAAAATCTGATCCCTAGCTGAAAATTACCAAGGTCCATAAAAAAAGAGTGTTATTAAAAATAATGACTATATCAATTTAACATATTCAGTCTGTCTTCTTTGAGTTTCAAGCAAACATATATTTATTCAGATGCCTAGGAAACTCAAGGTAAAGCTTTACATAACCATAATACGACCTGTTCTTCTGTATGGTGCAGAATTGTGAACAATGGCAAAGAAGGAGTAGAGGGTACTGGAAGCAACTCAGATGAGGATGTTGAGAAGAATCAAAGGCGTGACACTATGGGATAGAGAAAGAAGTACTGACATAAGGAGAGAACTGGGCGTGAATGACATCAACGAGAAGGTCAAGGAGAAAAGAAAGAGATGGTACGGACATGTGAAGAGGAGGAAAGAAGGACACCCAGTAAAAATGGCTCTGGAAAGTATAGTACCAGGACGAAGGCCGAGAGGAAGACCAAAGAAGCGATGGAAAGGTAATGTAAAAGAGGATATGAGCTACTTCGGCGTTCATCAGGAGGAGGCCCTGGAAAGAGAAACCTGGAGGTGGAAGACCCGGGCGGCTGACCCTGCAATGCGGGACCAGCAGCCATAAAAGAGAAAAATAAAAATAAAAATTTATTCAACAATATATTTATTTCCATACTGTAAAAAATATGTCGTAAAATGATTTTATTTATACGTAAAATAATTTTACTTATGAATAATGCAGTAGGAAATATTTCAATGTAAAGGAGGCATTCATTTATTTTTTATGTTTCTCTGTTCTGTCAAGCAATGCTCAAACATTTTCTTTCTTCTCTTTCTGCTCTGTTAGTTCAAAACTGAAAATTTGAACCTAAAATACCCTATTTTATGTATTTTATCTCTATTTCACCTTTACCTATTCTCAGTCCTTAAAATACGTATTCAGGCTTTTGTCTTTTTAAATGTGGTATACTACTTATAACGTTTTTAAGAATTTTGTAATAATTAGCTTGATTATTACTGTTGCTACGAGAAGCCGTGGCTTAATGGTTGGTGCTGTTGCATTGTAACCAAGAGGCTCCGTGTTCGATTCCCTTAGCGGGCAAAAAGGCTTTGGAACTTAACATGGGGCGACGTCTGAACCCCAGGTACTGTGAAAATGACCTTAACCCCTTTAAATAAAAAGAAGAAAGGAGGTATTGTTGCTCCAAGTTAATAGCTGCAACAGATATTACTGGAAGACACAAAGTATTGACGTGAAAGCACTTTGGACCAGTTTTGTTATCGTTTTTTAAAATGTATTTTTTATGTCTGACATGACTATATTTCAGTTTCGAAAATAATTTTTCAATTTTGGTGTTTCGTCTATAAGACTTGGAACCAGTATAATGTTTCTTTGAACTTTATTTAGAATCGTCCAAACCTCAAACTCCTACTCAAAGTCGTTTCATTTATTATTATCAATTATTTGAAGCTGTCTATTATAATCGCTTCATGGTGGTATTTACACTTTAGTCTTTGTTTGTTTATGCTTAATAAAACAGACTAGTCGTATTTATTGCCTTATAAGTTAAATTAGTATGTATTGGATTACGGATCTCAGACACGCTGTTTCATAATTTATAAAGTGATGATTTGATAAAGACTTGTTGGCCATTGGAAACCTCTACTTGCACTTTTGAAATAACGAGGACGGAGTCATAATGTGCATGAAGGAACATTAGGTAACAACTGTTAACTGAAGAGCATTTTGATCAGCAAAAAATGATTGACTGGTATTTTTAAGAAGGTATTATTGTTCGAGAAACCCTAAATCGATTGAAATGTTGAGAGAGCATACCTCCTGGTGTTACTCTTATATTACACCAAGTATTAATACAGATCGATTGAAACCTCTACACTGCGCTTTTATGTTGAGAGAGCATATCTCCTGGTGTCACTCTTATATTACACCAAGTATTAATACAGATCGGTTGAAACCTCTGCACTGCGCTTTTATGTTGAGAGAGCATATCTCCTGGTGTCACTCTTATATTACACCAAGTATTAGTACCTCTGCAGACGCATCATATTTAAAAATTAAAGCATCACTAGTTATGACATAATGCCATGATTTCCTCACATTATTTTACGAGTTACCAAAATAGCATTAACGTATGTATTCCTATGAAGACCTGGGGCAAATATTTAATTTTGGGACAACTACTACGGCCTTATAGGAATTTCAGCTTTACCAGCTTCAACATAAATGAAAGAGTGACTAATTTTAGAGTAAATATGACTTAAGTCATTTGAAATTTTTCGGCCAAGTATGTTTCTGTTTTTGGTATATTTTTGCGTGTTGGCGCATGAAATTTTGTGAGTCAACTGGCGCAAATAAAATGCCCATGGGTGAACTTGAACTGCGCTATTGCACATTGTCATTAAGACCAACCCTTGATGTCTTTTCGTGTGTTTTTNATTACACCAAGTATTAATACTGATCGATTGAAACCTCTACACTGCGCTTTTATGTTGAGAGAGCATATCTCCTGGTGTCACTCTTATATTACACCAAGTATTAATACAGATCGATTGAAACCTCTACACTGCGCTTTTATGTTGAGAGAGCATATCTCCTGGTGTCACTCTTATATTACACCAAGTATTAATACAGATCGGTTGAAACCTCTGCACTGCGCTTTTATGTTGAGAGAGCATATCTCCTGGTGTCACTCTTATATTACCTCAAGTATTAGTACCTTTGCAGACGCATCATATTTAAAAATTAAAGCATCACTAGTTATGACATAATGCCATGATTTCCTCACATTATTTTACGAGTTACCAAAATAGCATTAACGTATGTATTCCTATGAAGACCTGGGGCAAATATTTAATTTTGGGACAACTACTACGGCCTTATAGGAATTTCAGCTTTACCAGCTTCAACATAAATGAAAGAGTGACTAATTTTAGAGTAAATATGACTTAAGTCATTTGAAATTTTTCGGCCAAGTATGTTTCTGTTTTTGGTATATTTTTGCGTGTTGGCGCATGAAATTTTGTGAGTCAACTGGCGCAAATAAAATGCCCATGGGTGAACTTGAACTGCGCTATTGCACATTGTCATTAAGACCAACCCTTGATGTCTTTTCGTGTGTTTTTTTCTGTATCCAGGGCCTGGAAACAAATAAAGGCCAAACCTCAGAGGTCTTTGCTACAGAACTGTTGTCAAAGCCGCAGGATTCAAATCACCGCCTTGTTTTGTTAAGTGTTGATTTTACGCCGTCAGTTCACATCAAGAAAGTCTTGTGTTTGTAGTAAAATCCCAGCTACATTGCAGTTTGCTACTCGTAATTTTCAACTCGTGTATCAGTTAATCACCGATGTTGTCTCCTTCCTCTTTTACAAGAAAGTCTTGAACTGTTTACATCTTTTTGTCTGCCACATAATTTAAAAAACGTCTAATGCTAAAGTATAGATGTTCAACCGCTAATTACTACTTCACAAATGCTGATTTAAGTAATGTTGGACAAGTCATAAATTTCTATTCTAATTCTCAATCTTTACGAACGCCCTGACTGTACTAGTGATCAGTAGGGTGGTATTTGATACCGTTCAGTATTTCGCCATCTTATTTCTTCGTCGTATGCTTCACAATCACAGTTGGTTTAACCAACGTTTGGCGGTGTAGAAAGCAGCTGGTGTTGGTTCATGGAGGTCCTCTGGTAGGCAGTTTGAGGCAGTTGGGTAGGTAAATAAGTGTTACATAGTCTGCTTTTGGCCACAGATGCAGAGGTCTGAGGTCGTGAAACCCCATGACTCTTTGAATGCCATGCACCTGCTATGCCCCACTCATAGGTGGTTCAGTGCTCTCCGTGTAGGTCATGTCTCACTGCTACCAGACGTTATAGTTTCTGTGGGCTCGATTCCTCTCGACTGCCAGGCTCGTCTCTTGTCACCCAGGGCATCCTATCGCTCATACCACATGTTTTCTCGTTTCGCTGATTTGGGCACAGCGAGAGAGGTTTCAGAATCTAGAAAACAATTGCGAGATGAAAGGCGCTTTGTAGGCTGTTTGCGAGCCATCTTATTAACTGTTTCTTTTATCAGACAGGTAGGGTGAGATATGTGTTAACTATCGGTTGCTGTAACACGGATCCAGTCTAAACAAAAACCTTTATTTCATTTGTATACAGTACTTACTCACTGTATTTACAGTTTTTACAGTACTTACTTCTTTGCAACTTCTCCTGGAGGGTTATCAAATGTACTATCAAAAGACTGTTACATAACTTTTGAACTTTATTTCGATGTATGACCACAATAAAACATGCCCTGGATGATTGAGTTTGTAAAAGGTATGAACACTGCGAGAAATTGCCTATCTATCTATCTATCTATCTATCTATCTATCAATCAATCAATCAATCAATCAATCAATCTATCTATCTATCTATCTATCTATCCATCCATCTATCTATCTATCTATCTATCTATCTATCTATCTATCTATTTTTCTATCTATATTTTCAAATTTTGGACAAACATAAGCAATAATTTTACTGAACAATATACAAGAGTTAAGANAGGTAGGGTGAGATATGTGTTAACTATCGGTTGCTGTAACACGGATCCAGTCTAAACAAAAACCTTTATTTCATTTGTATACAGTACTTACTCACTGTATTTACAGTTTTTACAGTACTTACTTCTTTGCAACTTCTCCTGGAGGGTTATCAAATGTACTATCAAAAGACTGTTACATAACTTTTGAACTTTATTTCGATGTATGACCACAATAAAACATGCCCTGGATGATTGAGTTTGTAAAAGGTATGAACACTGCGAGAAATTGCCTATCTATCTATCTATCTATCTATCTATCTATCTATCTATCTATCAATCAATCAATCAATCAATCAATCTATCTATCTATCTATCCATCCATCTATCTATCTATCTATCTATCTATTTTTCTATCTATATTTTCAAATTTTGGACAAACATAAGCAATAATTTTACTGAACATTATACAAGAGTTAAGATACACGTGACCAAGTCCGGAAGAACAGTACTTGAAATCGTTTCGTCATTCCAACTGAGAGTTTATGTTCACATTGTTTGCTCCTTCTTTCATCACCTTCCAGTTTATCATGGTGATGAACAGTTTGAGTTAGATAAATGATGATGTATGAGCTCTGGGTGGCACTGTACTTTTTTCCGATGGTTTTTGAAATGACTCTTATCGATGTTACTTGTTAAGTCGGATTTGACGACAGACGTCACAATGACCATTGCTTTGTCATCTCCTTGTGACATGATTTGTTCATTCATTCCTTTCCTTTTCTAAAAGCGAATTTTTTATCTGTGTTCACTGAGAAAGGAGAGTATCAGAAGATGTTAGTTCTTTCACCACGCTGAGCAGCAGAAAGTGCTAACCTTGAACTATGAAAACCTCGTCTTGTCTCGCCTAGTTGAAGATTTCTTAGTATATCTACATTGAGTTTTTATTGTTTGGATCAATTCCCAACAATATGTATGTATATACACACTCGCATACTCATACCACATAAAGAATATACCATGTTTGAGTATACAGTAATAACAGTCGACTTAACGAGAAATCAGTTTATTCTTTTAACAATGTATTGAAGCTATCCTCTCCAAATGCTATCCTCTCCTAATGCCCTCTGATTTTATTTCAGTCAGTAGCAGTTTAAGGTAATTAAATACATAACAAAAGTAAAAAAGCAAATAAGAAAATCAGAGATTCCGTAAGGTTGGGAGGTTAAGCCAATTTGTAGCTCATCAATTTTTTAAGCAGGTTTGATCTTAGACTCAGGAAATGTCAAATAAGTGTAAAATTATATGAAAGGTTGGCATATAAATACTGTTCAATGCCTAAAAGTATTTGTGAATTATTTAACAGTTTACTACTGCTTTATCCAAATTTTAAAGTAGATGATATTTAATTAGCATCGTATATAAAATAATAAATGCTTGATGAGGATAGTTTTTCTAGAAGTATCTTTCTGATACAAGTAATGGTTATTCTGTCTATTCACGTATAAAATACTAACCCATTACTGGACAACTCATTCTCCTCCTCTATGAAATTACTTTGCAGAGCTTTGAAAGGCGATTCATCAAAAGTGCAATGGCTATCCGACCTCAGCATCCACATGCTAAATAACTAGAAACAATAAGGATTCAACTTTTAATCCACTAAGATAAACAGTGGCTGCAAAACACGGGAGGTGATTACCCATCAATGGTGAACTACACGAATAACTATTCTTCAGGCTGATTTAGTTGGCACGCCTATTTCTATACAGGTCATGAAATATTCAGTAGAATACTCCATTACCTAAATCTGTTTCTTCCTTTATTACGTTAAATTCAGTGCAATTATTAGAAATAAATCTTTTTTCTGAAGGCTAGTTGTATACGAGGCTTTTCTTGCAGCTGGTTTAAGAGCACTGTAAAAGAAATGAAACCACATCTTATCATTTTTGCCAAAAAACATTTGATGGTGAGCAATGTTTCAAGAACTTTATGTTTTAGTATTTGCGTTATTTCTATTCTAATGTGGTTATTCGAGTACAAAGGGGACCTAATTCAAATATATTGGAATGCAACAGGTCATAATATTAAATGGTTTGAATACTGTCACAGGACAATAATTATCTTGCTCTGGACAATTTACAGTCAGTTTTAGAGCAGTACATTATTCGAAAATACTAACAACCACATTTTCTTATAGTTTGTAACAGGATTTAGGTATGAAATATGTCTTTTAATACATCATTGTTGTTTGCAATGTTGATTTTCATAGCAGTAACTACTCAAACTGTTTTCTTATAATAAAGACAATCAGTGCAGTTATATTATAGTTGTGGGCAATGGTAATGATAATAATTGCTTTTTGATTCATCTTTTTTATTATTCTTTTCTATTATTTGAAAGATAAGTAATAAAAAATTTAAAGGGAGAAAAAGAAACCTGGTGTAACTCTATAACTTAAATGGCTAATAGAATGAATATATTTAAAGCATTTCTTGTATTTTTCTACCCTTATAAGACAAAATCATTGCAAATATTAGACAATGTAAAGTTAATTTCTCATTTCATTCATTGCCAAGGCATCTTGATGTTTTTACTTTGTATACTTTGATTGCAGGAACAGAATGAGTATTATGTATAAAACGCAAGGGTAAGACCAGAGGCATCAATTATAGTTTTGTATATGATACAAAGTGGGCGTCAACTAATTGATATTTTTTTCTGGGGCTAAAAAGTAATAAAACTTTACTTTCTATTGCATTACATTTTACTTCAGTGAGATTTATTATTGGACCAAAATTTCTGATGTCCATTTGACACTAATTTCTTTTTTAGCTTACTAAGAACTAAATGTCCTCCTCGCCAGGGGGCACATAAGGCCACTTTTTTCATTAATCTCTTACCTTACCAAGGCATGAATACTTTACAAGACATAATTACTTGAGAATATCTTGTGTTTTCGTCTTTAGAATTTGAATCGCTTGAATATTATTACTAACAAATATCTGAAAGAAAGAAAGTATTCAAGATGACTTGATATTAACACATAGCGAAACAAAGGTTTTTCAAAAACTCATGTAGTGACGGTTGTGTAGGATTACTATTGTCGATTTGAATTGTTTTTAATAGCTTTTATGGCAATTTTTGACATCATCATCAATTCGTTTTAGATCGTGTCTCCAATTGAACTGGGTTAGATCTCCCCAATGATTCTCTTCCATTTGACCCTATCCATGACCCATTCTCCAGATATTTTAAGCTCTCTTGTGTCCTCCTTTATGCTGTCATGTCAGCTCTTTGGGGGTCTTCCACGGGGGTTTCTTCTTTCCAGCTCTAGAGTTTTGGCTCTATTAATTATGTTCTCTGGTAGTCTCTGTCTGACATGACCATGCGATCTCAGCCTTCTTTTCTTTAAGATCTTCTTAACATCAACAATTCCCCATTTCTCCACTACTTCCTCATTTGACAACCCCTCCTCCCATTTAATTCCACTCATGTATCTGAGCATGCAACATTCGCAGCTTCTGATTTGGTCTTCTAGTTTCTGATCCATACTGAAGCACAGGTCTGATACAGGCTGAGAAGATGGAAGCTCTACCTCTTAAGGGAATCTTCTTATTTACTGAGAGGCTGGCTAATTCTTTCCATTTCCTCCAGGCTGCCGCAATCCTATGACCTATTTTCCTAATTTCTTTTTTTTATCTTATATGCATTTTTTTAAGAAGCCAGATACTTTTTGACAGATGTGTTTTTCTGCAGGGAGCAATTTTATCGCTTAGTGGCTCCACAGGTGTTATAAAACTAGCAAAGGATATGTGTATTAGTGACGATGGTAGACGTTAGCCTTGAGAATGGTGGAAAAGTGTAAATCACAAAAAAGTGCTGGGATATTTTAGATAGCAGTGGTCGACTGGTTGATTTTTAGCCTACCATGCAAGAGGCTCCCGGTTGGAGCATCAGCCAGGTACCTAGAGGTATTATGTCTCAGTTGCTCATGCCACTTTTAGAAGTCTTTAAAAATGAATACCATGCGAGAATTTCCCTATTGAAGCTTCAACCAAGTACCTGAAAATATTGCATCCCTTGTTTTCTTGCTGTACAAATGACAGACTAGGTTTGTCAAAGTTTTCAAAAATGAATAAATAAAAATAATAAAAAGATACGAAAAGGAGGCAGTTTGTACACAGTAATAGTTATTTTTAACGCATTTAAAGGCTACACACAAAACCAATCTTGTTGAAAAGGTAAAATAGCATGAAAACAATTTTGTATGTGAGAATGGTTGTGTTTTAATGAATATATAGAAGTATCTGTAGCTTTTACTACTACTACTACTACTACTACTACTACTACTACTACTACTACTATTACCACTACTACTACTACTTCTACTACTATCTACTACTACTACTACTACTATTACTAATTCTATTACTATTACGACTACTACTACCATTACTACTAACGCTATGAAAACATGAAATTCAATAAAGTCAAATAACTAAATATATTTGTGAACTACGCTGTAAGCCCAATTTCGAGGGAAAGGAGAGGGAGGTAGGTTATACGTAATAATAGCTTCTTATAGCTTAGAATAGCTTATACCCTTTCTGCTGACGGCTTATGTTCTGATAAATTCTTCAAGATGTTCGAATAAACGAAATGTATATATGTGCCCCTGCGTTCATACATTCATACAGTCACACACACACACACACACACACACACACACACACACACACACACATATATATATATATATATATATATATATATATATACCCTCAAAAAGTATATAAAAGGAAAATTGCTATTTTTGTAATAAATACATATGGACACGTATCACAATCGAGTTTAACGTACATTATTGATAAAATAAAACACATTTTACCACAATATAATAACGATTTATTTCCAAATTTTATTAACAAGGGTTTTAGCTTTTTTGACTTAGCGCTGAATTGACGCTATTTACCACAGACGCACATATTTACCTTTCCATACAATTGAACTAATGTCCGAGCTAAGAATAAAAAGTTGTAAACTTTGTTGGTTTAGACCAAGCTTTTTATCGTTCAAGTAGATTTCTTATCACTAATATATTTAGTGCAGTGAGTCTGGTATTTTCAGTGGGGTACCCAACAAAGTAAACTTTGCCAAAGACTCTAGAGTTTAATGGGGCCGAGAAGGTGAATTTTATTTGGAACGACAGTGATAATACTCTATGAAAAAAGGCTTTGCTACGTAATTCGTTGAATACACATATTTCTTTTAAGAGACTGGAGATTACTTTTTTATTAATCCTGTAATTTTTAAGCATTTTAAAAACTTACTCGAATCAACTACAAATTAAGAATGAATGTGTTGGTTTATATCTTTTAAAAAGGTACTTTTAAATAGATTTTTCAAGATTATAATACCTCATTCTAAGGCAAAAGCTTAGCTTTATGTAATGATTGAATATGATTTAGTTCCTATCTAAAGGAAATCCTCAAATGACAACATTCCAGTTAAAGTTATTGACAGAGAAGCTTTAGTTAAATCATCTTTATGTCCCTTATCTGTGATTTGAAAGAAGCAATTACAGAGCTTAAAGAAACTAAAGAACTTATCTAATATACAATCAGTTTTATACAGCAAATTCTTTGAAATGCTAACCACGGATTATGAAAAGTAGCATAACTATAATGCCTTAGTTTTCTTTGATTAGAAAATCATAACTAAATTTCCTATTTCTAAGTATGTGAGCACTTAGCAACTATGTTAAAGTATACGAAATATTTAACATTAATTAAAGGCAGTGTGGTACTCAGTAGGTACGTCCGAAGCTTTTTTTAAACCTTAAACTAGTATTTGTATACAAAAGGAACACTTTTAAAATCAAATATATAATATGTCTCAAGGTTAAAGTCACATAGGTTATTTACACTTGCTGAACTTACAAAAAATAACCATCATAAATGGGGGTGCCAAATCTCCACAATGATAATAATGATAATTCAGGCATCAGTAGAATGCGATAAGGAGAAAACTTTTTAAATCTCAGCCTTTTTTAATGCTACATAGTACATTATTCCGAATATAAACGCTGAAAATATATTGTTTTCTAGCTATCTTTAAGTGGGTTTATTTTAGGAAGGGGGTCATATCCAAGGGAATTTAAGTGCAGGAGTAATTTTGTGTCGAAATATGTTTTATATACATCTAAAGAAACTATTCGTTTTGCATAATTAATACCATTCATTAGAAGTGTGATATATTCACACATCAGTTGTTAGTGTAGGTAAGCCAATTGATCGCTGATTCGATTCAGGCTATGTCCAAACTATAAGCTACAAACGTTCTGCACTCTGATAGAAGCATGGTCTCACACTGGTCAACGCACATTTTAAAATAAAATAACAAATTTTATAAATAGTAGGTTTTTGGAGTAATTTTGATAAGCGGAATCAAAAAGTGAAGTTGGTTTCTCAGGTACTTGCTTATGTTAGAGAACTGAGCCATGCAGCTGCCAAAGGTATATCAACAAAGTGAAATAAATACTCCCTGTAGAGAAAAACTGCAAGAAAGTGAATGAAATAATTGTACAAATAGTTTTTAAAATAAGTGAAGGTACACTACAGTATTCTTTGATTGTATTCTTATTCCCAGACCTTCATGGTAAACAAGTTAGTATGCAATTCTCCTATTTCAAAGACCATTTGCATCTTCCTACAAGTGAGATGTGTACCCTTAGGAGCTTCTTATATTAGGGTTCTAAGAAATCAAAATTAGTTTGTTACAAAAAATAGCCACACAACTCGCAAACAACAAGGTGTTACCTATGTATTTTACGTTGTGTATGCCTTTATTTGATTATCATTGGATATGAATCTGGAGACTAGCAATAACTGTGTTAGTAAATGATACTGAACGGAGATTTTATAAAATGCCTTTCCTATCGTCAGGTTGTTTTTCCCTTAAGGAAAATTGTTGAGCGAATAGTTATTTTTCTTTCAGTGCTCTTGTTTAGATTATCAAGGATTTCATTCTTTTCCCTTTATTAACAGAAATTATTGGCTTGAAAGATTTAACATTATCAGTTCCACTTTTTTAGGTGACAACAACAAATTCTATGGAATGATGAGCTGGATTTTTGAAATCACAGTCAAATGTATTCTCTACTGTCTGGTTTTTAATGCGGCTGAAGGGAATACAGTATGTATAAGAAAGAAAACTTACAACCCCACAATGTATACTTCAAGACAAATACACGATCAAATGCTCAGCACTATAGCAACGATTATGCAATCCCACAGTTTAAACAAATCCTTAACAAAAAATCAACTTTGTAATTTATCTACAACTTATGGGAGACATCTGTTTCACTCAATCAACTGGCATGCTTTTCATTTTAACAGTACATATCTTCACACCATTAAAAGATCTCTGTTTTTCTCATCTGTGGAGTACATTGCTTCCGAGATTACAGCTCAAAGAGCTAGGAAATGTGCTTACAAGAAAAGCTCGCATTATGACGTATCCAATGGCTTATGCATACCGGTTGTACACGAAGTGAGAGATCCACATCTTATGGACCCCAAATTAGAGTTAATTATAACTATGAGTGGCAATTTGTTAAGTATACTAAGTATGTTTGCACTTTTGACACTTCACTGCAAGTTGAAAATTTCAGACACGATGATGGGTAGAAATTTAGTATATCTTTGCCTAGTGTTAATCATGGTACATTCAATCCAAGCATTATCGCCCATCCGTCAACACAACATTATTTTCTGTACAATATCAACCATCCTACTACACTGGTTACATATAGGATCATTAGTATGGATTTTATTTGCCTCTATTGAACTATATCTACAGCTTCAACGACCATTTCATTACAGGTCTCACTCTGATAAGCCTTCTGCTAAAGGTCGCTTAATCTTTAGAATAATAGCCTTTACTGTAGCCTCTATAATCATTATCGTCTGTCTGACAATAAATTTTATCAGAAGTGATGATGTTGGTATTAAACATAATATTGTATGTTCACCAATGCAGTACTGGAAAAATTTGCTAACATTTGTAATACCTGTTAGTCTACTTATGCTAATCAACAGTGCTTGTTTGATTGGAAGTATACTGAGGCTGAAGTTTGATCCAAGAATTCGAGAGCCAGATAGCAGCAAAGATGACGAAAGGCTAACATTAACAATGATTATCTTTCAAGCATCTACTGTAATTGGATTGTCTTGGATTTTGGGTTATGCTGCAAAGTTTACAAAGTCTCCTTCAATTTATTACGCTTTTATATTAATTAGTTGTTTAAAAGGAATTGTAGTTTATTTTTATGTGATTTGCAAGCGTTGGATGTGGCTGCTTTATCGTCAGGTATATGAAGAAAGAAAACAGGCTCGACCGAAAAGGAGTCTAACCGAGTTTGAAGTACTAGTGTAGGTACTACACTATTTGAGAAAGCACAAGAGGCTTTTTTATAACCGTGTGAAGTACGTAGGAGATAAAAAGCACTGTATCAGCAATTTAATTACCAAATAAGAATTGAAATGCTTGGAGGCAAGTGACATTAGTCTTTCTGTAGACAAGCCTAACGAAAGAAGGTTTTAGTTAACCCATAGCCACCTGTTGTTTGATTTATTGTTAAAACATTTTTTATTAAAATTACAACAGGGTTTAATAATAATAAAATACCGCTTGTAAACTACTGGAAATCGTATCTGAGCTTACTGAGATATATTTATTATCTTATATAAAAAGGGTGTGGAATTTGGCTTAAAGCCCAATTTATCCTTTTTTAGTGGAAAGAGATAACAAGAATAAAATACTTGGAAATGTCTTTAATAAGTTGTATTTAATTCGTGTTTGGTTTAGTAAGAGAAGTGAAATCTCAATAGTTTTAGACAACTTACTGAAAACTATTATAACCCAAGCGACGGAGTAATTCTTACATTCCTATTCAGAAAAGTAAATAGTTTGTTTACGAATATTTCAATACTTTTTGAATAGTAATTAAACTAGTGATGATAAGAGCAGGAGAAACAACAGTGATAGCCTGAATGATTGTCAGTTCAAATTTATGGGGAAAAAATACCTTATGTCAAAATTGAAAAATTCATGGCTTATGTATTAGTATACTCACAAAACAATAATATAGCACTAATATAGGATTGTTTGTGTAAATAGTAAAGCATACTAACTGTTATTTATTCTTTGTCTTGTGCCTATACACTGTATATGTATGTATGAGTATATGAATGCTTAAGAGAGTTTAGAAATTTAAAGATAAATTCTGTTAATATAACAACATATAGACTTTAGATTGAACTGGGTCTAAATCCTCCGCTATTTCATAGGAACGTATTCCCCCGTATTGTAGATTTCCCGACCATCAAAGGATACCCCTTTCATAAACTTAAATTTTAATAAACATCATATATTAATCATTAGACAGTTTCAAACTCTTTCTGATTTTCCTGATAGAATATTATTGCCTAACCCGAAGCTAAATTAGTTTATCGTATACTATTATTGACTTTTGCAGCAGATTTTTTGAATACACTCCCAAAGGCAATTAAATGTCCGCGTTTAAATTTTAGTGATCCTGTGTTATTCTTTATGGAAATGGATGCTAGGAATAATCCTCGGAAGTTCTAAAGCACGGAGGTACTTCTAATATACAAAATAATTACAAACTGCTTCATACATATTATAAATATTGTTACAAACATGGACCTCGGCGTTAAGGTAGTAGGCTGCAAAGTCGTATCTGCAGTGATTAATGCATCTGGTTATTGGACATAAATTATTTTTGCAATTTCATAACGAGCGTGTCTCAAATGTAAAATAAAGAAAAAAACCTACAATTTTTCGCATTTAAATTAGATTTAAATATACAGTACATTTCTTTATTTGGTAAGCTGTAGATTGCCAAACCATTACCGATGACAGGTTTCTCTTTAAAAATGTTATCCGTATTGCAGCGTAGGTTACAGAATCTGTCTGCCATTCTCCTTGTTGACTTTCACTGGCTTCATGGACTAGGCTGGCTTGGGGTTCCAAGCAAAAAAACCCCCCTATATTATCTCCGTTTAATGTCTCTTGGTACCTCTTGGCAACATGGTACCTCTCTTAGTAGTTGGAGAAATTGATTCTTTTGGATTCTCCGACATTTGGTAGCCAACAAGAAGAGCAGCCCAAAAAAGTAGAGATTATGGCACACCAAACTCCTTAGATATTCCAGTCAGTATGAGGTCAGCAAATACAAATTTGTTGTATATTGTATATTATTGTAAACTGTTGGCAACTTGGCATACATGTTGTACAATTGAACATGTTTGGTGGTGAAGTACCTGGTACACCGTTGACAGATAGAAGTTGAGATGCACATTTATACCCATTTGTTAGTGGACCAAATGGTGCCCCTGGCTTTGCAGTGACCACTGTGGATACCACTGCCTTTTCAAAATCTTAATGGACATTAATGTCTTTATGGACAGCCTTTAAATTGGCTGCCATAGTCTTGCACAACTGGTTTTTGTTCTTGCAGTCTAAAACACCGTACCCAACAACACACCTTTTGCAATGTTTGCGTCATTTATTTACTAATCATCCTTATTTTCCAGGGTGAGGAGCCATGGCTTAATGGATAGTGCAACTGCACTGGAACCAAGAGGTTCCTGGTTCGATTCCAGAGCTGGCAACTTTGAAACTTTACTAAAGAAAAAGCCATTGGTTGGCGTATAGGGCACCGTCTGAGCCCCAGTTACTGGGGAAAATGACTTTAAAACCAAAAAAAAAAGAAAGGAAAACCCTTATTTTCCAGGGCATGACAGAAACAATGATCACAACTATACCTCAATAGGAGCTTCAGGAAAGAATATTCTGTGTTAAACATATCTCAGTGCAGCCATTGCTAACCATCAAAGCCATTCAAATAGGAAGCCCACACATGACTTGCTTGAAAATCTCAGAGAGTCAGTTCAGCATAGTTTGAAACGCTTTGTCGCAAAGGGAATCATCACGTTCAAGTAGGTTCTTGATATTGCCAAGGTGTCATCAACGGGGATGCTTCTGCATAATGAAGTGGCATCAAAGGAGATCACACTTACGTCGGAAAAAAGAAGTCAAGTAGACATATTATGGGCCAAAATGTTTCTTAATGGCTTCATTATCAATTTCTTGGTTTCTAAAATAAGAGGCATCTACTCTTAGTCTCAGTTTTCAGTCGATCGCAGAGAGATAAAGACGATCTTTATGATCAAGTGTCTCACAGCCCTCCATTTGGAACCATCCTGTTTAATTTCTCATTGGTATGGCCCCGTGTTTAAGATTGCGCTTAATAGTCTCTTTGTATCGCAATAGTGGTCTTCAAAGTATACTTGTCCCTTATGGCAGTTGCGAGTAGAGGATATGACGTGATAATCTATTATTGTTGATTCTCATGACATGACCAGCCCAGCGTAGGTTATTTCTGTTTAAGAGGTCTTCCAGTGATGGGAGGCCTGCCCACTACAATAATATTTTGTTGGTAACCTTGTCTCTCCATGTAAATTTCATGGTTGTACGCAAGTGTCGCATCATGAAGTCGTGTAGTTGCTTAACGTGGGTTCCATGAATGACGCAGCTTCCCGCTCCATAGAGTAGTGTGGACAAAACAGCAGGGCAGGCCTTCATTCTCACAAGGGTGACACATGATGAATGCTCCATATTTAAGTGTGTAGTCTTCCGAAGAAAATGCCTTCATTAGCCATTTTGCTCATTATTTTCTTCATCAGCTCGCCTATTCACCGAGATAGTGCTGTTAAGGTACCTGAATTCGTTTACCTTCTTCAATACTTTGCCATCAACAAGTATTGTTTTAAGTTTTAGGTTCTGTGCTTTTTTTATAAAGAACGTCAGTTTTCACATGTTAATTTTTTGACCAAATGTTTTAGCTTCTAGTAAAAAGGAATTTACAATCTTTTGCATTTGTTTTGAAGTATGCGCAGCAAGAGCGCTGCCATCCGCAAATAGTAGCACTTCCACAAAGATTTCAGTGGATTAGGTCTTGTACTTAAAAATGAGCTTGGGTGAACAGATCGGCGTCTTTTTCGGATTGGATGTATAAACGTTCGTCATCCAGCTCACTAGGTGTTTTGAAAAAAGTATTGGACCTAACAAGCATCCCTGTTTAACACGATTGCTAAACTGGAAGATCTTCAGATGTTTCTTCGGGTTTTTAAATTTTGCCGCAATACCGGGTCATCTATATTTAACAAGAAGCTTCCAGTCCTGTTTTCTGCCGGTGTCAACGGACTTGGTAAAATTTACATAAAGTACTTAAAGTGACTGTTTTTGGCCTATGCTCCTGTCTTGCAGTTGTCTTGCAAGCTAAATATCATATCGACTGTGCTTGATTGTTTCGGAATCCACATTACGTTTCTGGTAGGCTGGCTTGAGTGACAAATGTGTTCAGCCTGTTTAGTGATATGTGAGCAAATACTTACTTTCCCAGCAATGGAGAACAGTGATATCCCAAAAACGTTATCGCTTTCTGTGGGGTTACCTTTTTTAAAGAGTGTGGCAATATTAGCATTGTTTCAATTCTGTGCCACAATTTCATTCTGCCATATCTGTTTTATCAGTGATACCTGCCTGTTTGCCAGAGTTGGCCCACCATGCTTCCAAATCTCGCTGGCTATACCGTCTGTTTCCTGAGCTTTGCGACTTGAAAGATGTTTTATTGCATTTTCTGTCTTATTGATTTTTGGCGCATCGTCCAGGGAAGAGATTATCGACTTCTGTTGGAACTTGTCTAGTGCTCTCTCTTCGATTTTTCCAGGCTGATTGAGCAATTTTTCAAAGTTATTTGATAGACTCTTTAGAACTCGTGTATTGTCAGTATATTGTTCTTTCCGTCTGGAGATAACAAATTTATTGTGTACGTAGTTCTAGGGGCCAAAACCTCTCTTAGTCTATTGTGATCTCATGTCGTTTTTGTCAGCTGGATGCTGAATTTTTTCACTCTTCGTTTCTCACCATTCTGTTTCAACTTTTGACAGTACCAGTGTAATTTTCTGGAGGCTTCACTATAGGCTGCTATTGTAGACCTTGTGTAAGGTGGTTGCAATACCTTTTGATGAGCCAGATCTTATATTTCTGTAGCTTCTGGAGAATGGCATTCTCTTAATGAAACCACTCTAGGTGGTTGTAAAGGTTTACCCAGTACAAAATTTACTGCTTGATGAGCATTTTGATTAAGGAATTGTCAATTTTAATCTGGAGTTTTATCATTTTCAGGTCTACAGTATATCAGGGTTGTTTCCGTTTGTTCTTTCAGGTTTTTTTTGAATGTAATTCTCTCACGTTTTTTATATTTAGCTTAATAGGCATCCTTGTACCTTGCTTTCTCCCCTTACGCTGCAGTGTGAAGGGAATTTTAGTTAGTGATGCGTGCACAACCTCGCACCTCAGTGCGACGTTGTGCACGCACCACTAACTAAAATTTCCTGTATAGTAGCACCAGCAACAAGTATACTACATTTAAATGGCAAAAGCACAAGTAAATTGCTGATTTGGTATCAAGAAGGCCCCGATAAATTCCCTGCGATCTCCTGTATATGATTTATTAACAATGTAAAAAAATAACATTCTTGAATATACAAAATGTTGCACTTTGGCCTATATACAATATATTACATTAAAAATTGAACATTACAATGCCTACACGAGCAAAGCGGATTTAAAAAAATAAACATTACACCAAATTGTAATAAATAAGTTTATTTATAAGATTATTATCCCAAGTCATACTTGACCATAAATTACAAAAGCTAAAAAAAATTTCAACCTATTACATATAACATAAATACAATAAACCCCAATTTCTGCAAAAAAGCATATTAAACCTTATACTTGGGCTCTTGGTAATAACCAGCGGAACGATGAAGGGTGCCCATTGGTTAGTTACCAAAAGTCATTTGTAATAAAACATTGACCAGACATATTTCTCACTGACAGCTTTGACTGATGGTCTTTTTGTGTGAATACAGTTCAAACGAGTGTGTGCATGTGTTTCTCCCCGACCCTCTCTCTCTCTCTCTCTCTCCCTCTCTCTCTCTCTCTCCCTCTCTCTCTCTCTCTCTCCCCCC
>RDPX01000005.1:1526186-1536784 GCA_003991215.1 Morbakka virulenta | reverse complement strand
CCCTCTCTCTCTCTCTCTCTCTCTCTCTCTCTCTCTCTCTCTCTCTCTCTCTCTCTCTCTCTCTCTCTCTCTCTCTCTCCTCTGACCAAATGCTAGATTGTTACAAATACTTCCGGAAAAACAAAATAAAAGTTGTGCATTTCAATGACTTGAAGCCTTACCAGCAGCATGTTGTTGACGCGTCTATTAAGTATCTAAGATTGATTTAGACAGGAAGAGACTAAGAAATGTTGTGCCTTGATTTGATTTAAACGTAAGCAAAAGCAATCAGATCGATGTAACTGCTTTCAATTTTGTGAACTGCTGCATATCTTCTTTCGAAAACTGCCTTTTTGTGTTATAAGAAAAACAAAGAATCGTGTTTGTCTAAAAATATTCTGGCCTTACTTGTTTTGCTTGTAGTTTTTTCTTGTATTTGAAAGTGGCTTTGTATTTCAACGGCTATTGTTTTAAGTGAGGAGCGATAACTGTTGACAATTGTTTTGGCTTTTGAACTCATGTGGGTAAAAAGATGCGAATTTTTTCGAACACATTAAAGAATTTTGGTTCTGGATTTATGTTTATGAGATAATATATTTTGTGGGCAAACGTACAAAAGAATGCTCAGTACATTGTTTTTTGAATGATATGCTCACAAATATAAATAGTGACTTTTTATACGTAATGACCATGGTGAGACAAATATCAGTCCGAAGAAAACAAAAACGGACAACAACTGCGACGACAAATGACGCCAAGAAAAAGATCACCACCAACAACGACAACGGGCGTCACGAAAAACACCACCACCAACAACGAAAACTGACGTTAGAACCAAGAACGGCAACAACAACGACGAATGACGTCACAAACAAGAATAGCAACAACAACGACAAATGACGTCACGAAAAAGAACACCAATTATTCAACGTGCTAAAAAACAACTGTCAAAGCATCTGAATCGTTCTCTGTAAAAATAACTTCTTGTAGCAGCATATTTGACAAGCTCAATTCCCTTACAAAAAATTGCTTCTAAGTATCAAGCTAGAAACAACTACATAGCTGTATGAAAGGTTACGGGAATAAAGTACTTCTTTGTACTATAATTTGAAAATTGATAATGCCATAAATCCTCCAATACGCCTCCTGCAGCATATTTGCAAAATAGTAAGGCGATGAAACTTATTCGATAGCGAACTGTTTTAGGGCAGGAGTTTCTTACAAACCACAGTATCATATGATCATATTGCATTACAATGCTGTTTCAAAAAACCCCAAAATATCTTCATATCGATTGCTCCATCGTAAGGCTTACCTAAAGTATACACATCCGACTGTGAGTCGAAATCCATATCCGCTGTAAACAGAACGAATGTTGTTACGAAGTGTGGTATTAAATTGGATCAAAATACTTCAAAGGTAGCGAATTGTTTTAAGGTCCTACACATTGATGTTTAAACAAGCCCATGGATTTGTTTCACATTTAAAAAAATTCAAAGAGAGAGGTAGCCCTGAGAAAAATAAATCGTACGATGGGAGTTTAAGGGAAGATGGGGCTTATTAGTGGATTTATGGTAGATGTTTAGTGTAGCCTTCGCGCGTAACACACCGTGAACGAAGAATTAAAAATTTCCCTCTTTTATCCATAGCAATTGTCCAAAAACAGCTTTTTCTTCACTTGATGAAAATAAGAAATAAAAAGCCTACCACTGTCACCTTATTCAATAAATTCGTGTAAAATATTAAGAAACTGAAACACTGATCTTATTGGCAAAATATGGAAATATGCAATGAAAGCCCAATAAATATATTCCCTTGATTTTTTTCATTACTCCCAATATATAAAATTATTCATGAGCTTCTGTACTTCTGCGTTTTTCAGCAAATAACATCCACCAGCAAAAGGGAATACCAATGAATGTGAGTCATTCCACTCAGGTTTTAAAAAGTACGGTAACTTTTCCGTCCTTACGTCTCTGAGGGATGCGAATGCTGACATAAGAATAATCCTAAAGCGAAAAACGGAAATAGAAAAGATATGAGCTTTTTACATCTGAAATACCAGTATCGAATAAATTATTAGCTATCGACAGTGCTCAATAGTATAAGAAGATTAGGGCTATGATATGGCCAACGACAAAAAAAATCAACAAAACTTAGTTTAGCTAAGTTTTGTGGATTTTTTTTGTCGTTCGCCATACATCTGAAGTATAATACCATAGCAAATTAGTTGGTGAGTGGTTAATTTTTCTCAGCGTCATTCCTATCTTGATCATGTGACAAAATGTATACAAATGGGCTGAAATAAACCGCTTCTCTTGAAAGCGTTACCATCAACACTTATATAAATGGAAATAAATACAGTAAGAATGCCACAAATATCAATCAATTATACAATGAAGGTGCTTAATTTCCAGCAATCCCAGTTCAGTTACACTTGTTTTTAAGCGATTTCAGTATTTCATTTTCTTCAGTTCCCATGTCATCTAATTAAACAGCATATATATATTCGACATTGTTGCCTTTTTCTCCTTTTCTCGTGTTCTGCTTCCAAAAGGAAAATAACCCTTTAGAGCTAATTTTGGATGTCAAGGAGTGCCCTATAAACTAGTTTTCCTTACGACAATGCTTATTATTATTTTTGGCGGGGTTTGTGGAAGTTGCTTGATTTCCAGATTTTGCTTCCAATTCATATTTATCAAAGCTATGCATATTCTTAGTCATGTGGAATAAAATAGCTTTTTCAATCTCTTCGAATCCCATGTAGTTGAAGCTGAAGTTGTTGAAAATGACTTCATTTGCCGTCTCTGTCTTTTCCTATTCTTCTAAACCCATTTCCAGATAGATGCCTCTTGACTAAAAATATTAGTGATCTAAGACCGATGGATTGTGGCACTGGGCATTAAAGTGTTTCCATACGTTGTTGCTGTGAAACATTTTGATACTTTCTCTCATTTTTACGCGGCTCTCAATTACACTAGATGACAAAAGTCGCAATTCATTGCAAAAAATTTTAACCAAGTATTCAATCTTTGATGTTCTAGTCAGGATCCTTTAGCAAAGAAACTCCATGTACACGCCAGTCCAGCAAATTTCCTTATGAATAAGGAAAATGTTTATTCATCAACTTAATCAACCGTTTTTCTTTATTAATGCACTGGTTTTCATTTGATCTTAAAGCAAATGAGCTACCAAACTATACACGGGGAGTGCTTATTACCCTTTACATTCCACAGTTTAGTTACATACAAAAGAGAGAGCAATCAAGTGCAACAGGAAATGCTGTTGAAACAATACCCATATTCGTAGCATACGCAATACATACATTATAATACAATACACTTATTGATCTCCTACTTTTAACTGAGCATTAAAAAAAATATAAAAAATTATGTAGCAAAATTAAAAAAAGATAATAAAGTTGGATGAAATTTCTCTGGCAGTGCACCGAGGGGCTACTATCATAATTGCGATTGAACATACAAGTAATGATCCTTCCGAACTGAAATTAAAAGATAATTCATTATTTATCACTACCACTAGCAGTATTAGTATTACCACTACCAGAGACAGCACAACCACCACAACCACAACTACCACAACCACTACATCATAACGACTACGATGGAACCTTGAACAATTAAAGATCAGGTAAAGGTAGCTTCATTGACTACTACTACTATTCTTCTTCTTTATCCTTTGGCTGCTCCCTGTTAGATGTCGCCACGGCGGATCATACGCCTCCATTTCCTGCGGTCAGCAGCATCTTCCCTTCTCACTCCCATCCCTCTCATGTCCTCTTTTATTACATCCATGTAGCGTCTCCTTGGTCTTCCTCTTTTCCTCCTCCCTTGCAGATTCATGTTTATCATTCTCCTCCCGATATAGTTCTCTTACCTTCTGATTACATGCCCATACCATCTGAGTTTTGCCTCCCTTTGCTTCTCGCTCAATCTTCTAACATGTGCTGTACCTCTATTATTATGACTACTATTATTACTACTATTGTTTCTATTATCAATACTATCACTACTATATTAGTTCTCTACTATCACTTGACTATTGCTAACACAAATTCAAGAGTTTTCAAAAGAAAGAAGGTGATCCATTTCAATCACCTAAAAGAAACGACACACCCACAAAGTGGGTAGTAATTCCCTAAACTATGGAAAGACTTCCACTAAATTACGACCTTTACAGTCAGGAAAAGTAGTGTTTCACTTACTCGGTCAATATGGTTGGTCCAAGATCCACAGTTTGCATAAATCTGCCCATTCCTTTTTTCGACCAATTTACATTCTGCCTCATGAGTATGTGCCATAACAACAACATCCTCTGAGCACATCTTAATAAAGTAATCCATGTCACCATAAGATGCCTTCAGCATTTCATACATGTACGATGATCCATACTAATTGAGAAACCAGAGTAAAAAGATCTTGTTAGGGTCCAAGAAAAACAACCAAAAATATACAGTAACACATGGCAAAAATTTTCTCTTCTGTTTTCCACCAGCTGGGGCGTACACCATTGTAAGAACACCTAATTTGGCATAACAAACTTGTTGAGAGGTACGTTGAATATTTAACTTTAAATGTTCCAGCTTCAGGAAGTACTTCCACAATATGTACAATAAGCAGGATAAATATCTACTTTCTTACTACAAGACATCGTCAAAGAAATATCTTTTTGCACTACCCTATCTCTAAATTAAGTGTACCGGTTACTGCCCATTTTCAAATGGCTCTCCTTGTGAAAGTTTAAAAATTTTTAATGTAAGTTATTCTCTTAATTAAAGAATAGTCCTTCTAGTTTCTTTTACAAATACTAGCTTCGCTAAGGAAGCTAGAAACAGCTTTAACTCTTTCATTTGCTAAAAAAACATACACACCAACAGATATGCACACACACACATACACCGGCATAAATTTATAAATACTGACACAGCGGATTGCTTCATTTTCTCCCTTACTAGTACGCTCTGGTGTAAAGATATCAACTAGTAGAGAAAACCACCTTACTTGTTTTCGGCCGTTTTTAATGAAACGACATTTAAGGACATTTTCTGTGGGCAGGAATGACTCATCTTCCATCATTATACAATCTCTTTCAGTTAAGTCTCTTTGCACAGCACTTTCAAGGATACTCGCTGTTAGTTTTTCTTGAACAAATGTTTTCCGCAATATATCAATGAGGGTTGATCCAATGACTTTGGATGGAATTTTCGACAACATCTGTGTCCATACTGACTTAGCTATCTATATGGAAAGGTAATAAGAATCATAGCAGGTGAAATCAATTGCTGGAACAATATTTTAATTGAAACAGTTACAAAAAATAGAATTATTTTATCTGCAAACAACATAATTTAATGCTCTACGACTAAATATAGACAAAACAATTGCAATCAATTTTTCACCATAAATTACAAGTATACTCACTATGGATGAAAACGAACTTGAGTGTAAATATAAATTCTGGTATAGAATAAGAAATAAACGTAAAGAGTCTGGAAAGGAGTAGGCTGCGTGAGCTTAAGTAAGATGGACTGGAGCTAGGATTTCTTTGTAGTATTTCTTTCCTTTTGAGAATCGTATTGGCTACCATGCGAAGAAGTAGAAATGTCAGACAAGCAGACGAAATAGCGGAAATATGAATTAGTCTATCATCTTGGGATGGCAAACGTCTTTGCTACATTCAATAAAAATTAAAGAAAAGTATGACCTTCAACAACATACTAGAGGTAACTGCTTCAATAAAAGACGAGCTTTAACATTTTTCTTTCCTACACTTTTCCCTCATTATTGTCACTATTACCATGCGGTAGCTATTTCTATGATACGTAGGGCACCGATAACAGAACTGGACGGTGTCGAGCGTGTTCAACCGCTTGCATTTGAAGCATAAAACATTACCTGCTTTCACTTCAAACAATTTAGAATTTAATTTTGACATTTTAGCCCCAAGTTTACTTTTAAACTTTAAACGCACATTCATTCTTGTTTTATTGATGTGCAAATGCTGGTTATTCAAATTATAGTGTTTGCTACAAAAATCACCACAAATATGTAAAACATGTGCATGGAATGTAAAAGTTAAACACGCTTTTGGTGTTCAAGACTCGTTATCTATAGGATGGTGATCTTGCTTTTTCTCTGTATGATAAACATAAAATGTGAGTAACAAAAATACAAGAATAAAGATAAGATAATGGTGACTTCATAAAAGGGAATGCTGGAAGAGTTTGAAAACAAACCGATTCAAAAATGCCTTAAAGTAATCATTAGCTATAAAATCCATGTAAAATGCTAATTTGTACGCAATTACTTTTGCATCCTTAGCATATTGTAATTATTTTTACCTCAGACTCTTGTGTCAAAGATTAAAAATAGTACCATTTGGGCAAGGCAGTGTTAGTAATAAGGTGAAAAAATCGAAAGACAGCAGAGTAATTTTAGAGCCATGATTAACACTATTTATTACTTGACACAATTATGAATTATCTGTTCTCTTTGCACAGTACAGCTGGAATATCGCCAAGAAATTCCTTCCAGGTGGGCTTATTTACTGAATTTTGGATGGCGTCCGAAGGGGCGCCCGAGCAAAAACTTTCAATCTTTTAATAAAAAGTCAAGGGCGTGCCAGACCCCACTATACCGAAGAAATGAATTCAAAAGCAAAAGATGTGCTTTTCTTATGCTAAAAAACGCGGCATTATTGGTACATATTTTATGGTTTGTATCATACAATGAAAAATTTGTTCGCACAGGAAAATAAATTGTTAAAAAAAACTATTAAGGACTTTCATGTGTCCATACGTACTTCGTTTCTGTTAATGTTTTTGTTTTCTTGCGCACTTGCAGCGTAACGCGAAAAGAAATAACCAAATGTTTTTTCGTTTACTGAATTATCTCCAGGTATGCGGAAGCTATCAAAGAGATGATAGTCATGCCCATGTTCAAAACGTAAACGGTATATGGCAGTATCCGTCTCCACGACATAAATTAGTTTTCCTGGAACATATTGCACCTGCAATAAAAAGTAAAAAACCCCAATAAATTAGTAAAATGGTTTTTGACATGGATAAAAAATCAATATATGAGTTAATCAATCAATGTATCAATCAATTACTTGTACTCGTTTCCATGTCCTTTAAATGGTTCATCCTTTGTTTTTTTCCTAAATTGTTTATACCAATCTTCTGCAACCCCACCCCTATTTTATGCCATTAAATAAGAAGCTGCTTTATCTTCAGTCTTTCCCTTTAGTCAACAGCTTCAACTGCCCACTAGACGAATGTGCGCCGGAAAACCCTCTCCAATGTTATTCATAAGATATCTGTTCTCTTATACCAATTAAAAAGTCTGATGTCCAATGGCCTTGAAAGACAACTAGATCGACCAGCAGTCTTTATTTGAGAAGAAATGCCAAGAAAACAATGTAACAAACACACTGAGATGTGCAGACAGCATTAGCACTGTGCTGGAAACACAGACCAGATTCTTAAAAGACCAAACCGTTGTGCACAACGAATGGTATGGAGAAAAGTGATCAGGTGTTCTTCAGAAAAGAAGAGGACGCAGAGTGGATATACCTTCAACTTTTAGAATGCAGTAGGTAACTCGGGAAATGTGCTAGTAGAGCTAGAAAAAGTACCACAGGTGAAATAAAGTAGTACAACAAAAGTAATCATTATGGAAACACTAGGTTCACCATGGTAAACGATTGATAAAATGATTGATAAAACGAGGTCCCAGAAGTAAGGGAATAAACCCTATAACTATTTGTGTAAAAATAGAGAGGTCATAAGGAAGAGGTACAAAAATCGTAAGTCTCGTCTCTAACTGTTTCCTTTGAGGAAAATTTTGACAAGTTCTGCCTGCTTTCCCGTTTTAGTCCAATCAAGTATGTCCTAAATACGTTCTAATCTCCACATATACTAAAACGTCCCAAAGGGCAGTGACAAGAAAAAGTGCGGGAGCTGTTTTTGCCACATTAAATACAGGAATTGATGGCAAACTTGACCGCAATGCAAAATGTCGTCGGAAAATTAGAGGACTTTCGTAAACCACTAATTCAGCCTATTTTTACCATAATCTTATTATCAAAATTAAGGTTTTAGTTTATAACAAGTGTGAACTATTATCACTAAAGAAACCCTGGAATCTGGTTTTCAGCAGAATTTCTGTATCAAAAGTACTAAACGCTTTATCAAATCCAGAACGAGTTACCGAGAGTACCAAGTGATTAGAATGAACAATCACTGAAGTGCACAAATACATAACAGATTTTGGGTGCTGCTTCAAATTTTGTTTAACTTTACAACATATCTGTTTCTCGCGACAGAGAAAAGCTACTGACGTGATCCATATGTACATCAACCTAACATACCAAACTTAAAACCAAACTTTTTTCACCCACCATGGGCATCGAGTGATTTATTTGAAGACAAATTGTTTTACAATGAGCTGCCCATATGTATATATGTCCATATGTCTGTGTATATTTCCAGAGTTTAAAGAAAGTTAGCTCTGTAACCCTTAAATATTATTCTTGGTTTCATAAAGTAGCTTTTTAAAATTTTTATATATAAATCCAGTACTAAAGTAAGCTTTCTTATGCCTTTCTTGTGCAAACAGTACATTAAAAAATACACACCTTTTCACCAAACAAAGTTCGGACATCCTTCTCAGTGAGATTTTCCTCATTTTCTCCTCTTACATAAAATACGTTTACAGCGTTTTCTGCTGCTATTTTTACCATTGAAATAAGTAACTGAATAACCTTTGAAAATAAATAAAATGAAATTAATAAAAGCAGAAAGTTTATAGACAAAAATTCTGAAAAAATTGAAAACAATGAAGAATGGTACTGACTACTTAAATATATAAGTAATACAATTTAATGATAAGCTCTCAAAGGAGCCTGAAAAGAGCTACAAAGGAAATTCAAAAACAATTTAATAGCATCATAAGATACGATTGCTATTTAGATTCCTATAACATAATTTTCATCAGATAAATAAAACCAAATTAATAAACTCAATTCATTAATTAATAAATTGATAAATTAATTTTAAAATTTTATCAGATAAATAAAATCAAATTAATAAAAGCAGAAAATTTTATACGAAAATTTTGAAAAAATTGAACACAATGAAGAATGGCATGGACTACCTATGTATATAAGTAATACAATTTAATAATGAGCTCTAAAAGGAGCCTGAAAATAGCTATAAAGGAAATTCAAAAGTAAAAATGAAATTTAATACCATCATAAGATACGATTGTTATTTAGCCTCCGATAACTAAAAAACCAACCTGGTAATATGGAATATGCATTACATAAAATACATACATATAGTTGTGCTGTATTGGTCTTCACTGATAAATATACAAGTTGATTTGGCAACAAAGAAGATGATATTACTGAAAGCAAGTATGACAAGAATACATTTGGTGTCTTATCATGTCTTTCTAAATATTTAAATAATAAAGACAGCCTGTTATAATGTGCTCCACACTTTCGTCAAATGCATGGAATAATCTACATTTCGGGTCAGTTCCATTTTTAATAATCTTTGAAACATAATAGCCTCTTTTTCGATAGAATAAAAATTCTTGTCACCTTCATGTCTGTATTCTTGTTTTTAATAAGGAAGTTTTGAGGAAAGCTGGAGCAGAAAGGTGTCTGATAAAAACAATCCGTGAAAGGCAGATGCGTTTTATGGGGCATATCATGAGAAAGGAAGGACTGGAAAATCTAAGCCCTACAGGTCGTACTGAATGCAAAAGAAGCAGAGGAAGACAAAGATTAACATACTTGGTAAGTCTCAAGTGTCATATTAAAAAGTGTATATCAGTACTTGAGAAGGAAAAGGTAAAAGCTGGAGATCTGCTACATAAGATGTGAGGTAGGGATCTGTGGAGAACTATGATCGCCAACGTCTGGAATGGATCTGGCACCTAGAGGGAGAGATAGAGAGAGATACTTATTTCAACAGCTTGTCTTTCGTTTCTTTTAGGTTCATTTTTAAACCTCCAATGTATTTTTTGTAAGTAAAGTCTAACTGAATCAGCCCTATTCCTCCTTCCTTTCTTGCTAGATATATCCTTTTTACATCTGCTTTAGGATGACTCATTCTGTGGTACTTTTCAATCTTTTCAAGTTCTTTTTCACAGACCCGAAAATCACTTGGTATTGCAACATCTATAATAATGGCCTCCTTCTTTCTTTTGTCCATAACAACTATGTCAGGCCTTCTTGCTTGTACCGCTTGATTACACTGGATGTTGAAATCCCAAAGGACTTTGTGTGATTCTGTTTCAACGACACCTTCTGGCTGTTGTTGGTACCAGTTCTCAGCTCTTTCGGCTCCGGCAGCCCCACATGCTGTCCAATGGATATACCTTGCTACATTGTCATGCCGTCGCTTATATTCACGCTGAGCGAGTTTGCTGCATTCACTCACAATGTGCGAAACGCTTTCTCCTTTTTCGCCACACATTCTACAAAGTGGTGACTCAGCAGACTTATCAATATTATATTTGATGTAGTTAGTCCGAAGCGATTGTTCTTGGGCACTACATATCAGAGCTTCTGTGGGTCCTTTAAGGTCA